>PVJC01007883.1:0-44652 GCA_004026665.1 Murina feae
TGCCCCGCAAAGGGCCTGGGAAGCCCACCAAGCAGCCCGCCGACCCCGCTGCCTCTTACCCGCTACCTGGTGCCCCGCAAAGGGCCTGGGGAGCCCACCAAGCAGCCCACTGACCCCTGCCGCCTCTTACCTGCTTCCCGGTGCCCTCCAACCCTGCCGCCTGTTTCCCATCACGGGTCCTGAGTCCTGCGCTGTCCCGCCCTGCAGCCGCTCTGTGCACTGGGAGGTCCCTCAGCCCGGCCTGTGCCCTCTCGCAGTCTGGGACCCCTCGGGGGACGCCCACCTGCTGGCGTGCCTGACCAGCCTGGGTGAGGGGCTTTCAGGCTGCCCACAGCTCCCATTGACCCAACGTCCCAGCAAGGCTGGCTGGACGCAGATTTTTGGGGTTTTTCTCCTATAATTGATACACTGTTCCTTTAAGCCGGCCTACACATGTAACAAAGCCTCTCTCTGCCTCACCTCGCAGAGTCTATACTGCAACAATGTTATAGTTTTAGACTCAGGCTAGGGCTGCTGTTCCCTTCAGCTCCCGAGGATTCTACGATTGATACATTATTGAAACATGTTTCGGAGGCTGCTCGCCGAGGGCCGAAAACAGTATCGCTTTTGCTCCTGCTGCAACGGACGCTGCCTAAACGTTTACTCAGGTCCGTGAGTGGCGGCCGCCATGTTGGCCGGGCTAATTTGCATACAGCCGCTCTGATTGGCTGGTGGGCGTGGCTTACCCTGTCTCAGAGAAACGGTTAATTTTAATATTTCGCTTTTATTAGTTTAGATTCCATGGGGCATGTTCTTGTAATCAGTAAAAACATTTTTTTTTTTTGGTTATGGGTACCATTTTCAAAAATCATTGAAATACTAAAATTTTTATACTTGAAAAAAGTGGAAAAATATCAAATGCTAAAATTGGCATAAGAAATAGGGAACTTGGATAAACCAATAAGTCTTAAAGAGAATAAATTGTAATTGACAACCTCCCCTCCCAAAAAACTGTAGGCCTAAATGGTTTTTTAGGTAAATTCTATGAAACTCTTGAGAAATAATAAATTTTCATCAACATTATCAGTTATTCCAAAAAAGCTCATTTTTGGGGAATATTATCAGTTATTCCAAACTGCCAATCTCATTTCATAATATTGATATAATCAAATAAATGTGAGTACATAAAAATCTTCAAAATATTAGCTAATTAAATCTAACAGCATATTTTAAAATAATACAGCTTGATTAATGAATGATTGATCATTAAAGATTTTGCCAAAATAATTCAGAACATCAGTAGATTATTTTTTAAATCTCATAATAATAATTTCAGCTAATGCAGAAAAGTGTTTGACAGATTATTTATTTATGATAAAAACTCTTAGCAAACTCAGAGTAGGAAAGGTTTTCTTTAATTTCCTTAAGTGGATGATGATTATATTTCAAAACCCTCAGCAAATATTCTACTTAGTGCAGAAACTTTAAGTTTCTTAAGTGCATTCTTATTAAGACTGGAAACAAGATAAATATTCTCACTGTCAGAAACCACTATATTACAACCAATACTATGATATTGGAAATTTTGGCCAACACTGAAGGAAAGAAAGAGAAATAAGAGGATTGGAAAAAAAGAAACTATAGGTTGTGTGTGTGTGTGTATGTGTGTGTGTGTTTGCAGGCAATGCATTTAGCTACTCAGAATAACCAATAGAATCAGTAGGTAAACTATAAGAAGTTGGTGTATATGATCAAATTTTCAGAGCATTTCCAATAGCAAACAACTAGAAATGTTATTTAAAAAGCAAGGTACCATTCACAAAGCAATAACAACTACTAGTAAAAAATGTCTAGTAATTAACTTAACCAAGAATTATTAAGACCTCTTTGAGGAAACTTTATTCTAATAAAAGACATAGAAAAAACTGAATGAATGAGTCTCCTACTTATTGGGTGAGAAGACAATATTATAAAGATATCAACTCTCCTCACATTATAGTAAATACAGTCTAATAACACCAAAATTCCAGTTAGATCTTTGATATCCGTGATAAATTTATTCTAAAATTTGTCTGATGTTGAGGCAGTAGAGGACTTCTTAAGCAAAAACTTAAAAAACACACATATGATATAAAATTGGTTATTGAGTACATCAAAGTTAAAGATTTCTGTTATACAAAGGACACATAACTAAAGTTAGAAACATATTTCAAAATGGGAGAAGAGTCTTTACAATGTTTCAAATGAACAAGGGATTTTTATCTAGAATACAGAAAAAATATGACTCAAACAAGAAATTAAATCAAACAAATCAACAAGAAAAAGACAGTGGTCTCAATAGAAAAATGGGCAAAGTATATCAACAGGAAATTTACAGAGTAATAAACTAAAATATTTAACAAATCTTAAGTAACTCAGTAAATTAACCTATCTGACTGGAAACATTAGCAGCTGAATGATGCCTGCGTTAGCTGGATGTTAGGCTCTGCTTTGCTGGTGAGAGCAAGGACTGGCACAGCCACTGGGAAGCTCAGCCTCTGGGTCTCAGGCTAAGCAAGTAAACCCGAGTCCTATGCAATGGCCATTTTGAAAGGAGGAGAAGGAAATGAGAGGAGTAGAGGAAATAAGATTTCTGGCTGAACTTACTGGGTAGACTGTGATGACAGAGTCCAAGATAGACAATGAAGAAGGAAAAGGAAGAGCTGGTTTGGGGATAAAGATTATGCTTTCCCTTTTGGGCCTATCAAGAATTGGGAACTTATGGGACACTCTAGTGCAAATAGTAGGTATTCAATCAATATTAACATTTCTCCCATCAAACAAATTTTTGTTTCTTCTGTGTTTAGGAAAGATTGAATCTTAATTTGTAATTTTCTTTAGCGTAAGTTCTGTTAGTTTTTATAGTTTAAGGTCCAATGTTTCTATTAAGCACTTCTCAATCATCCTATCTAATAAAAGAGTACTATGCAAATCACAAAGATGGCCTCCCCAATAGCTACAAGATGGCAGTGCCCAGTCTGGCTCAGCCCCACCACTGAAGTGGTCAGGCCTGTTAGCCAGGTGGGTGGTGGGGGAGGTGAGGGTCCGAGGGGCGGAACAGGCCATCAGAGGAGCCTGGGGGTCCCCTGCCCAGGCCAGAGGCCTTTGTCAGACGCCTCAGGCATGGGGAAGGGCGGAGCTGGTGATCGGACGGGTATGAGGGTGCCCTACCCAGGCACAAGGCCTCAGGCCTGGGCAGGGGCAAGGCCGGAGATCGCTGGGGCCTGGGATCCGCAGAGCCAGAAATCAGAGGGGCCGGGCGGACCCTGAGGTCACAAGAATCTGGGCACTGGTGGAGCCAGCAAAGTAGGGGTCTGGAGTCCCCTGCCCAGGCCTGCAGCCTTGGTCAGAGGCTGCAGTGAGGCAAGGGTGGAGCCCGTGATCTCAGGGCCTGGGCAGGGGCGGAGCCGGTGATCGAAGGGGTCTGGGCATGGATGGAGCTGGCAATGCAGGGGTCTGGGGGTCCTCTGCCCAGGCCTATAGCCTTGTCCACAGGCTGCAGTGGGGCAAGGGTGGAAATGACAATGGCAGGGGCCTGGGGGTCACCTGCCCAGGCCTGTAGCCTTGGCCAGAGGCAGTGGGGCAGAAGCAGAGCCCACGATCAGAGGGGCCTAAGGGTCCTCTGCCCAGGCCTACAGCCTTAGCCAAAGGCTGCCAGTGGGACAGGGCAGAGCTGGCAATGGCAGGGGGCAGGATCAGAGCCAGTGATCGCAGAGGCCTGGGCTCTGTGAAGCTGGTGATTGGAGAGGCTTGGGGGTCTTCTGCCAAGGCCTGCAGCCTCAGGCAGAGACTGCAGGCCTGGGCAGGGGCAGAGCCAGTGATCGCAGGGGTCTGGGTGTCCCCTGCCCAGGCCTACATCCTCGGCCATAGGTTACAGGCTTGGGCAGGGCTGGAGATGGGATTGGAGGGGCAGGGGTGGTGCCGGTGATCAGAGTCAACTACGGAGGAAACACCTTTTCTTACTGCTCATTGGCTAAGTTCCCCATATGCCACAGGTAATATTCTTAGTAACTTGGGTAATAAGAATCCAAAAAGGTGATCTAGAGTTTTTCCACCATACTCCTGGAGAAAAAAAATGAAGGTCCACTGCTGGAGGGCTAAGAAATGTCATATCCTGCCCTAGCCAGTTTGGCTCAGTACATAATGCCTCAGCCTGCTGACTGCAGGGTCTGGGTTCAATTCTAACCAAGGGCATGTACCTAGGTTGCAGGCTTCTCCCTGACCAGGGTCCAGGTCAGGGCATATGCAGGAGGCAACCAATCAAAGTGTTCCTCTCACTTTGATGTTTCTTTATGTTTTTCCCTTCTCTTCCACATTCTCTAAAAATCAATGGAAACATATCCTCATGTGAGGATAAAAAAAAAAAGAAAGAAAGAAAGAAATGTCATATCCTATGAAAGACATATCTTGAAAATGCCTAAAGAAAGTTGTCATTTCTTCAAAGTGAAGGGACTGGAGTCCATGTTGATGAAAACACCTTGGTGGCTGCGGTGACTGGCAGTGGATGCAGCAGTGGGGTGATGGGGCTGGTGGCTTCCCCGATTAGCCTGGTTGCCTCCCACAAAGGGAGGCCAGACTGCAGCTTAGGGCCACTCCCCAAGGGGAGCAGGGAGAGGGCTAAATCATCAGTAGGATATCCCCTGAAAGCTCCCAATATGTGAGAGGAGGCAGGCTGGGCTGAGGATCTCTCCCCCCGCCCCAGTACATGAATTTTGTGCACCAGGCTCCTATTAAAAGAAGAAATGGGTAACACTGTTTTTCAGTGCATCAAAACTTTTAAGCTATAGTTAGGACCTGAGTCGGAAGACTATTTTTTCCAAGTCACTTAATGTCAACATTCTTGGGCATATTTTTCCAAATGAGGTAAAGAATGTTTAAGAGATTGGAATTCTCATGTATTTTGGTGCCAGAATATCTGAGTTTACATACTAGCTCTACCACTAGCAAGTTATACAATTTTGGGCAAGATGCATAGCCTTTCAATAAATAAGACTATTAATATTTAGTTTCCAGGAATGTTATTAAGAATGAGATAAAATCATATAGCTTAAGTATCAGACACCTAGAAGTGTCATAAAAGCTGTCTATCTATTATTATTATATCACTAGAGGCCCAGTGCATGAAATTCGTGCACGGGGGACGGCGGGGGTGGGGGATGGGTCCTTCAGCCCAACATGCATCCTCTCCAATATGGAGTTCTTGAGGCCTGTCGCAATCTAGGACCTCTGGCTCTTAACCGCTAACCTGCCTGCCTGCCCTAACCACTCTGCCTGCCTGCCTGATCCCCCTAACTGCCCTCCCCTACCGGCCTGGTCACCCTTATTAACTTTATTTTTTAATCTTATCCCCTTCACACACAATTGTATTTGACTTCCTTATTGGCTTCTTCCTCTCACACAATTTTTCTCCCTTATGTAACACTTTTCCTACTGACTCATCATTTATAAACTTTTCTTTCCTCCTTATTTCCTACTTTTGTTACATCATCCTTCTTCCCATTTTTCTACTACCCTCCTTCCCTCCCCACATTCCTTCTTTCCTTCATCTTTATCCCTGCCCTCCCTCCCCTTTCCTTCCTTCCCACTTTAATTTTTTTTCTTCACTTCCTCCCTCTGACCTGCTTTGCTCCCTCTCCCATTCCTTTCTTCTTCCCATTCTCCTTTTAAGCTCTACCAGCTCACCCTTTATAACTTTTCTTCCCTCCCTCTTTTTCTCTCATCCTACCTTTGCCATACATTCTTCTCTACTTACTTCCACTGTTCTAATACCTATCTACCTACCTGCCTAATTATCCATTATCATTTCCTTTTCTTTTCTGACTCCTACTTTTAAAATCTGTCCCCAGTACACAACTATACTTGGTTTTCATTATAGGCCCTACAGTTCACTCATACATCCTCTTTTTTTAACACTGCTGTCCACTGATTCTTTTATAAAGTTCTTCCCTCCCCCCTGTTACGCCTCTCCCCCACCTGTTACTTCCATCCAAACTCTCCTGGGCTGCTGCTCCCTCTACTCCACCCCCTTCCTGTCTCTCTGTCTCCTGGCTCCCCTGGGAGTTCACCCCAGCTCTGAAGGGAGACCTGGGGCCCCTCACAGGAGACCCCTGCCTTGGTGGCAGAGAAAATGGAGCTGGCGAGAGAGGGGGCCCAGGAGGATGTGTGTGTGTGTGTGTGTGTGTGTGAGAGAGAGGGAGCAGCCCTCCTTCCCTCCTTAAAGCTTCCATGGGAAGGCGGTGTTAACCCCCAGGGCAGGGCTCAGCCTCAGCCAGGTGTTAGCTTCCCCCACTACCCCGGCCTCGGCCTTGCAGCCACCATCCTGCTCCCATTCCCTGCCCAGGATGCCCCACCCAGCGAGGGTGGCCAAGGCCCATGCAGCCCCGGCACTGCAGCTGCAAAGCAGGAGCACCTCCACCTCCAGACCGTCCACCCCTCCATTCGGACCTGCCAACAGAGCAGCTTTCGTCTCCCCTGCACCGCAGTGTGGGTGGCTTCTCCCATGGCTTCGGCCTGGATCACAGGGCAGGCAGCTTCTTCATTTCCCGGGGTGTGAGGATTCTTCATCTCCCGGGCTGTGAGGATTCTTCATCTCCCAGCCAAAGCCAGCCCCAGGCGCTGGGGCCAAACTTCTCTGTCTTCCCTGGCTTTTGAGTCTCCAATAGGCCTGGAGTGGACAGAGCAGGGATGCCTGTGTGGTAGCTGGGGCTGCAATGCAAGTATCCCGGCTCTGGCCTCCGCCATCTTGGCTGGGTTAATTTGCATACAGCCATTCTGATGGGTTGGAGGCGTGGCTTGGCTGATGGGCGTGGCTTAGACATCTCGGAGAGATGGTTAATTTCAATATTACTCTTTTATTAGAGTAGATGGCATCATTCTAAATTTCACAGGATTGTCTATAGCAGTTCTGAACAATAAAAATATAATGCAAGCCACATATATCATTTAAATTGTTTTGTAGCCAAATTAAGAAAGTAAAAAGTAATAAGTCAAGTTCATTTTAATAATATATATTTAATCCAATATTTATAAAATATATTTCAACATGTGACCAGTAGCATAGTTATTAATGAGATATTTTAAATTTTTTGTATTGTTTTCAAAATATAGTGTATATTTTATTCTTAGAACACATCATACATCTCAATTCATATGAGCCACATTTATATGCTTAATAACTATCTGTGGCTAGTGGCTACTCCACTGAACAAGTCTAGATAGAATGCTTTAAATTCTGCATTATTTAAACATGGTCTTTAAAAATAAACGAAGTCTCACTCTCAGATTATAAGACTTTGTCTAAAAAACAACATGTCACTTTTCCCCACCTAAGTCATTAGAAATGGAGGTTTCTTTGGACCAGTAATTAGGTCTTCAGTGCTTCTGGAAAGAGGTCTTTGCAAAATGCTCCCTCCTTTCACTGAATGCGGCCTTGGAAGGATGCTTTGACCAGTGTCCACAGAGCAGTTTTAGCTGCACCTTCAGGGACTGCAGGCTTTCTGACTTCTCCTCGGGGTTCAGAATATTAATTTTAAAACACATGTTATGCCCTTCCAGACCTTAGAAGATCCAAACTACAACAATCATTAAATAAATGGGAGGGAAGGAGGCAATTTTTTTCCATCAGGATCTCACTCAAGTTCCAAAGCAATCAAACAGAGCATTTGTTCTGTTGGAAACTGGTTTGAAATGAGAGAAGAAAGAAATACATACTGTACAAGTTTATGGTAAATACATATTTGGTAAGATAAGTATTAACAATACTTGAAACAAATGAAAATGAATGAAATTATTACTTTTCTCTGCAATAGCTAGTGAGATAATTTGCTTTGGGTGAGAGGATGACCAGATGACTCCTCTCAAACCCATTTTAAATTTATTATTTTCTAGTTTTTGAAATAATTATGTAAAGAACATTTCTTTATTATAGTAAAGCACATAACATGAAATTCACCATCTTAACCATTTTTAAGTGTACAGTTCAGTGGTGGCAAGTATATTTACATAGTTATGAAACAGATCTCCAGAACCTCTATATACATTATACAGAACTTCCTTGCCCCCTCTTCCCCCAGTTCCTGGTAACCACCATCCTACTTTCCACTTCTAGGAGTCTGGCTACTTTAGACACCTCATATAAATGGCGTCAAACAGAATTTGTCTTCTTATGACTGATTTATCTCACTTACTATGCTGTCCTCAAGGTTCATCCATGTGGTCAGAACATTTTTAATAATATTTTTAAAGTTTAATCTCCCAAATTTATCAGTTTTTTAAATGCATTTGCTTTTACGGAGCAACAATTCTATGCTACACGCTATAATATGAAGCCTAATTTCATGCTGAGGGGCTAGAAGGCTGGATTTTCAGTCTTAAGTTAGTGCTGTCATGGTTGGTTCTTCCTTGAGAATAACTTCAGTAAGCTCTAAAGATCATGTCATTTAAATCTGTTTCCTCAGCCTGGCACCTCATTACTCTATTTTCTCACTCTCCTAGAAGACGATTAAGGTGCACGAACTATGGTAACACAGGTAAAAAGTAAGCTTAGAATAAGTGTGAAGCCTTGAATAAAGTGGAGATCAATTCATAAGCTCCATCTCTCATGATCAGTAATTTGAATGGTTCACAAGGCGGACAATAGCGAAGAGACCCGCATCACCAGACTGTGTCCCTACCTTTCAACATCTCCAGAGCAGCCCTGCTTCTTGTGTCTTAGGTCAAATAGAAAAGGCACAGAGCTCCAATATGTGATCTCCAGCCTGAAAGGAACCAAGTGTCTTCTGATAAATAACACCTCAATTTTTTTTAAGTGAAGGAATTAAATTGACCCCCTTTTGAAATGGGCTAGACAGGGTAAACAAGGAGAAATCTTGTTTTCCCTTCATACTGGAAAAATAACATTTCTCCCTTTCCAGCTCAGTACAGTTGACTGAATTGGAAAGGAATCTGTTTTCTCTGGAAAGATTTATTTGCCCAACAGTCATGTTTTTGTATATGTGTGTGTGTTGGCAAGAGGTGATAGATTTTCCAGAACAAGGTCGTCTTGTTCACAGTTTAAAGGGACTAGAAGTTGACTGAGGAATTTAACATCAGGGAAGCTTTTGCAGCCTTCATTAATGCTGTGTGCACACTCCAGAGCATCTCAAATTGGCCTGGGTGTTAGGACAGTGCTGGGCAGAGACTCAGTCCCACCATGCTCATGGAGAGCAGATAGAGACATCTCTTCTTTCTTCACCTCAGTCTCAAAACACGTGACAATCAAGGTCTGTATGGAACCATCTAATTTCTATTTTTCAAATAAAGAACTGCTTCCAAAAAAATTAAACATTTTTTAAATAAAACCATGTGGAAAAGCTAAGAGCAGAATAATCTCCTCTCCCCACATCTAGACTTCTGTTCCCCACCTGGGGGACACATTGTTTCAGGATCAAGCAAGCCTGTAAATTTCTTTCTGGCTGAATTAGAGAGAAGACGTCTAGAAGTTACTAGATATTCCCTGTCTCCTGTCTCTTCTATCCGCCTCACCAAGGACTGGCATCACACTGGAGATTTTAGAGCAAATAGCTCCTACTTTATGAAGAATTATCTTCACTGCTTTTAGTTTTCTTGTATTATGCACTGGGCATTAATATAATCCTATGTAATAAAAGGTTAATTTGCAAATCAACTGAACAGCAGAACTACCAGTCCCTATGATGCACACTGACCACCAGGGGACAGATACTCAATGCAGGAGCTGTCCCCTGATGGTCAGTGCACTCCCATAGGGGGAGTGCCAGTCAGCCAGAAGCCAGGCTTATGACTGGTGAGTGTAGCTGTGGTGGTTTCCCTTGGGGAGCAGGCCTAAGCCATCAGTCGGACATCCCCTGAGGGCTCCCAGACTGCAAGGATGCAGACTGGGCTGAAGGTCCCTCTATCCCCCTGCTGAGTGCATGAATTTTGTGCACCGGGCCTCTAGTATAAAATAAAATTGCATACTTCAGGATATTTTCTTGAAAACATTTCTTTGAAGATGAATGACCTACTTCTTATCAATTCAAAAAAAGTTGAATGCATAGATATATATTCTAACACCAGAAAATATATATGTTAAAATATGTTTTCTGATGTTAGTGTATGCACATGTATATTGGTATTAGAAAGAATACATGTAAAAATTTCCAAGCCACTGCCTGCTGAGCTCAACGGGACAGCTCAGCTGGACTTTGCACAAGTGACTTTTCACTCAGCTGGTCTTTGCCTTGCCAGGTGCAGCTGGCCAATGGAAAGGAAAGGAAAGGTGTTTTTCCTTTGAGCATAAACATTACAACTTTTACCACATTTTCCACTGCCCAGTATCTGTTTTCAAGGAAGCCCAGAATGGCAGAAAACAGAGGAGTCTGAGATTTCTCCTTTGTAGATGTTGGCTCCCAGCCTTCTAGTGCATTTAATTTAGCAAATGTCCACATAATTAAATGAGGGGAAAGTAGAATTTTTCTTTGATGGCAAAATGGTTTCCATGAGGAGAAGCTGGCTGGTAGAGTAAACTCTGAAGTGTTGCTGGAAGACTTCACCATGGCCAGGCATCCATGTCAGTGCCCAGACTGCCCACATTCCCAGGGGCTGGCAGTTCAGAGGGTTTCAAAAGCCAGTTCCTTCTTGGGGCATTTTTAACTTTTACAAATACATTCTTCCTATTGTGTGCCGAAGTCCATGAATTTAGCATAACTGGGAACTTCACTAATTCCTATTATGTTCTTTATTGGCCTGTTTGAAAATGGTTGGGATGAATCTGAGCTAAGTGGGTTTTACACTGGCTATGAACCACCCAGCACAGTGGCCCTAGAAGAATCAGGAAAAGAGACCAAATGTTTTCCAAGACAGGATCCAGCCTTTTCTTTTCAGTCTATTCTCCAAATATTTACCCCATGCTTGATACTAAACAAGTATTGGTTAGAAGTGCTGACCATGAAGTAAAGAAATGGAGGAGAGGAGAGAAAAATGGCAGCTTGCTGAACTTCAGCAAAAGATAAAATGAGGTGAGTATTCAATAGAACTCAACCTGATTCTCAGCTTCCATACCCTTATAGAGCTCCCAGCCAAATGAAGCTTCTGGTCTTTCTCTTCCCATGCTCCCTTCTCTGATTCACCTACAGTGGTGCCCCCTAAATTCTGTTCATGCATCCTCCGCCAGCGCCTGTTCTTTCTCAAGCCCTGGTTATCTTTCAGATAACTGCTGCCTCACTTCCCATTTCTTCTCCTCCAACCAATCCCCTCAGAGTTGGGGAAAATTAAAAACAGCTTCTTCATCAAGAAGTGGCGATTTCTAGGATGGAATATTATGTAGGGCTGGATAAGTCCTGCTGTGAGTTTTTGCACTGAGGCAAGAGGTGGCTTTATGGAGATTTATGGTGGGATATTATTAGCACTTGCCACCTAATTGACAAGGTTGGTTGTTCACAGAGATGAATTTTCACTGGGTTGTGGAAAAGCTTAATGGAACAGAATGGGGTAAAAATGGACTATGTTAGCAGCTGAGTTCAGAATGTCTCCTACTTGATGAGCCAGCCTGAGGTAAACAATTGAGCAGGAAGGTTAGGCCCAGGAAAATCATGAAAGGAAAAGATAAAACAAAGAAAGGGTAATTTTCTTATGCTCTGTACAAGAAAATTAAAGCATAGGAAGTTTTGCTAGTGAAGGTGGAGGTATAAGAGAAGGGAGAGTGTTGAACTATCTGGTAGTAGGCCTCAGTTGATGGAAAACAAATATTTACACCATATCAATTTTAATTGTTTTGTTTACATTGCTATGAAGTAAACCTCTCTAACTAAGTCTTCCATAAAGGACATAAAGTACTTAAAAATTACAATAAAGTACATACAAAGACAGAGATAGAGATAGATAGATAGATAGATAGATAGATAGATAGATAGATAGATAGAGAATCAAAGGATCATTCTGGATTTTCTATATCCAGATCCACATGTAGAGAACACTCACAGTGGACACTGAAGTGATATACAGAGTCAATATTTCAATGGGAAGAACTGGAACTTAACCAGTGATATCATGAGGCACACCTTCTTAATGTATTCAGATTCCAGGAGGCAGAAGGGATGCAGGCCCCTCAGATAGAATGTGGGGCAATTCATCTGAGACTCAATGGACAGGTTTGTTTTTTCTCTGATACCTTGGTTACATCTAACAAACCAGGGGGAGGTGGCTGGGGAGCCATTTACTAACTTATTTGGTTCTTGTAGTATTACCTGGGAAAAGAGACCAAACCAAAAGAAATATTAACCTTCTACCCAGCACTTTTATTCCATTGAAAGAGATCTGGGCATTCTTTCAAAAAAATTATGCATCACAGACATATGGAATAATCCCAAAATATGAATGTCATAAACTCAGATTTGACAAGGGCCATAGAGCACATGAATTCAACCCCTGGAACCAACTGCCTGGACATAACTCCACTTGTGTAAGTTCCTTAATTTCCCTGTACCTCTTCTGTACAATGGGAAAAATCATAGTTTCTTACTCATAAGATCCTTGAGAAGATTAAGTAACTTAGTATGAAAAAAGCACCTAGAACATTCAGAATCTGAATTATTATCATCTTGTCTTATCATGGGAAACTGGGAAGGGGATTATGCTAGGAAATTATGTACATATCTCAATCTTCCCAATAATTAATTTTCATAATGATGGACATTATTAATCTGTTTTATCAGCTGAAGACATGAGCCAAGAAGATAAGTGAATTACGCAAGGTCACACTGGTTAGAATCAGATGACTTGTGGATTATTTGTTATGTAAGTTTACAAAGTAAAATTACAATGACTGGTTGTTGTTCACACAGGGAATGGTGCAATATCTTATATAGTATTTAAATAGAAATGGAAAGCTAAACAAAATAGCTATGTAAAGTGCATTAGCTTAGCCACACATGATTTTAAGTGGGAAAGTTTGAAATGAATTGGAACCGTTACAGCTAATCTTTGAGCAAAAAGTACATTGGATAAGTAGTGTGGCTGCTAGCATGTCTGTAAAAGTCTTCACTTCTCAATTTCTGGTCTATTCTTGCTTGATGTTTTTAAAAAACAGCATTAAGAGTATGTTTAGCCAACATCTCAAATATTAAGTACTAGAGGCCCAGTGCATGAAATTCGTTCATTAGGGGGTGGTGGTGGAGGGAAAAGGGACGTCCCTCAGCCAAGCCTGCACCCTCTCCAATCCAGGACCCCTCGGGGGATGTCTAATTGCCGGTTTAGGCCCGATCCCAGTTGGACATGCCTCTGACAACCTAGGACCACTGACTCCAAACTGCTCACCTGCCTTTCTGCCTGATTGCCCCTAACCACTCTCCTTCCAGCCTGATCAATGCCTAACTGTTCCCCTGCAAGCCTGATTGCCCCCAACTGCTGTCCCCTGCTGGCCTGGTCATCCCCAACTGCCCTCCCCTGCCAGTCTGGTCACCCCCAACTGCCCTCCCCTGCTGGCCTGGTCATCCACAACTACCCTCCCCTGCTGGCCATCTTGTGGCGGCCATCTTGTGTCCACACGGGGATGGCCATCTTGTGTGTGAGTGATGTTCAATTTGCATATCACATCTTTATTAGATAGAATATTCATATTAGTTGAAAGAGAAATAATGTTTCTCCTTAAAACTATGAATAAAGCAAAATTCCCATTTCCCCTTCTTAAACAGTTTGGGCAGGCCTAGTTTTCTGGAGGTTAGATTTCTGGTCTACCCTGTGGCTTAGAGCCTGCTCCAGATCACAGTTCTGGGAGTGAGCTTGATGGATGGAGAGAATCATTCTTTGTTGAGCACCTCCTGCTATTAGCAACATGCTAGACATCCATCATCTCTTCCAATCTTCACCACTATCTTCTGAGAGTGGCACTCTCTTCCTCTTTTTAGAGATCAGGAAAAGGCAAAGAGGGATCAATTAACTTATGTTCTCCCAGCTACTGACTGTGACAGCAGGCTCCAAACACAGGGCTCTTTGACTCCAAAGTGCATGCTCCATGTTATTCATAATTTTCACCCATGGGTTGAAAATGGATTGAGATTAAGTCAAATTCTAGGGCAAGATAAGTTGTTATAAGACTTGGGTCATTCATTTTCATGTAAGAAAGAGGGAGAAGCTCAGGTACTTCCAAGTGATTGCCAAATGGACAGACACCCTTAAGCCTGATAAACTGACTAGGACCCAAAAGCAAATCAAATTATTTCTTACTTGTCCGCTCAACACTTCTTGACACTATTAGAGAAAAAGTTCACAGGCTCTAATCTCTTAAGCCAGTAGTTTCCTTACTTTTCACATGTTAAATTAGTCGCATATTTTGTTCTAATGAATGATATACACCCAATGATATGCTAGGACTATGATAACTTTCCTACAAACACATTCCTTTCTATTCCACTAAGGAATGCCTATCAGAATGTGAGTCAATACTGTGTGGTTATTTTAGCTATGACTTTGAATCCATATTCATTTATTTAAAATAGTATAGCTTGTGCTAACTTCAATCACTTTCACAATTATTTTTAATAAACTAAATGTAAGATACCAAAGAGATGCTACTCAGATGTGTTTGAAATATAAATGAAGTAGGCATGCTGGGTATATATTCAACCTATTCCCAAAGGAGCAATTCTTCTGCATTTTCCTCTCTTTTTCATTCTTTTTTTTTTATTTGTGTGATGATTCTTTCTGTGTTCTATTTCCATTAGTAGAACTAACTTACCTATAGTTATCTAGACTCAGTGTCCCAGGGCCATATTAGTGTCTCTTTTAAAAAATATATATTTTATTGATTTTTTACAGAGAGGAAGGGAGAGGGATAGAGAGTCAGAAACATTGATGAGAAAGAAACATCAATTAGCTGCCTCCTGCACGCTCCCATACTGGGGATGTGCCCACAACCAAGGTACATGCCCTTGACCAGAATGGAACCTGGACTCTTCAGCCCACAGGCTGTCACTCTATCCACTGAGCCAAACCGGTCAGGGCTAGTGTTTCTTCATGCTTCAATGTTTCTTCATATTTGTTCCCTTTGCTTCATCTTTAGTTCAGGAAATCAGTATCTTCCATATGTACTACTGTCTGTCCACTTATTTACCTGCTCATTTCTCTTTTCCCCTGGAATCTTTCTATTTCAATGCTGCCAGATATCTCCCTCCAGATAGTTTTAATATTATAATCTTACTAGAGGCCTGGTGCGTGAAATTCGTGCACAGAGTGAGGGGATGGGAGGGTGGTTGTGGTGTCCCTCAGACCAACCTGCACCCTTTCCAATCTGGGACACCTTCAGGAATGTCCGACTGCCTGTTTAGGCCCGATCCCATGGTGGGGCCTTTCACAATCCAGGACTGCTGGCTCCCAACCTCTCACCTGCCAATTACCCCTAACCACTCCCCTGCCAGCATGATCAATGCCTAACTGCTCCTGTGCCAGCCTGATTGCCCCCAACTGATGACCCCAGTGAGTCTGGTCCACACCAACTGTCCTCCTCTACAGGCCTGGATCCCCCAACTGATCTCCCCTGCAGGCGTGGGTCCCCCCCAACTGCCCTCCTCTGCCAACCTGGTCCCCCCAACTGTCCTCCACTGCAGGCCTGGGTCCCCCCAACTGCTCTCCCCTGCAGGCCTGGCCCCCCCCAACTGCCCTCTTCTACCAGCCTGGTTCCCCCCAACTGTCGTCCCTTGCAGACCTGGGTACCCCCAACTGTCCTCTCCTGTAGACCTGGGTCCCCCCAACTGCCCTCCCTTGCTAGCCATCTTGTGGTGGCCATCTTTGACCACATGGGGGAAGCCATCTTTTACCACTTGGGGGAAGCCATCTTGTGATGGTCAATTTGCACATTACTCTTCCATTAGATAGGATTGTAACAAAACCCTAAATATTTACCCATATCCAGTGCAAACTCCTCACTTCAGCCCCTAATGAGCCCTGCCATAAGATACAGGAAAGCTTTCTGCTACCTGTACCCTATGCCCTAGCAAAACTATGATAGATAAGTGGTGCTTTGCTCATCCTTTTTTTTTTTTTTTTTTTTTTTTACATTTTATTAAAAAGCTATTCATTCTTCAGGATCCTAGTCATCCTCCACAAATGTCTTCCCTGACTCAGTCAGATGTAAACATTTTTTGTTTGAACCCTTGTCATTCAAGGAGCAGATATTGCTGCATCTCACTGTAATTTCTACTATTATCTCTAACTCTCAGTCTCTTACCCCTCCCCCAGCACACACACACACACACACACACTCACACCCCATATACATAGCCTCCCCACAGCCATACACACACATACACACACAGAGCCATACTCACATACACACCCCATACACACAGCCTCTCCCTCCCACACAGCCATACACACTCACACACACACACACTCACACACACACAAACAATAGTCATTTCTTTGGCACTTGGGACTTTGTATCTCTCATATCTTCAAGACGTTCTTCTTCATAAAGTGATCATTGCAATCGTGTTGTTGTTGTTAATGAAAAAAAGAAAAAGAGGAGGAAGAGGAGAAGTTGGAAGAGGAGGAGGGAAGGAGAAGAAAAGAGGTTAGAGAGATCTTTTGCTTCTCTATTCATTATGACTGGACACCTCTAATTATTGAAAGGTTTTCTCTACATTTATTTAAAATTTGCCCTCTTAAAATTCAATTTTATAAATATTTATTGACTGACTACTGTGCCCAAATGGAGCCATTTTGGTCATAAATCACATTTAGTGATCCAACTATAGTCAACATGCTCACTCTTCCCACACTCATCATGAGGAAACTCCTCACATTTTGGGGAGGAAAAGGCTGCTCCTGAGTCCACCCTCCTAGCAGCTGCTCCATGCTTCTCTCACCCCTACATCAGGGCCCTGCTCTCCAGGTTAATTTCTCAAAAACATCTTTCTCCACTCGTCTCTGAGCTATAATATGTTTGGGGGTTGCATAGAAGGTTACTGAGAGATTTTGTGGATTTATTGTTGTTATGTATAGAAGCCTTTGGGGGTTAGAGGCAAAAAGATTTATTCTTCCATTTACACAAAAATGCATATTTGAGCCTCATGGTTAAATGTTTAAATATTTTAAGATTACTATCCTATTTCCCATAAATCTTCTTTGGCAAGATGTGTATACTTTGGAAGCAGAGTGGAGGGATAGTCAAAGGTTCTTTAGCAAAATACCAGGAGGTGAGTTTAAAAGGGGTGTATTTAAAAAGAGGCATCATTTATTTAGGATTGAGTGCATAAGTGACAGTTCTTAAGTATAGGGATGGGAAAAGTTTTGTGAGTTGGATTGTCTGGATTATATCAGGTTTTACTCATATATTGCTGGCAGAAAAAGGCCTAACTGTGGTTTCATTGGTTAATTATGTGAATTAGACCTCGTTGTAAGTAATTGCTATGCAGTGAATTATCTGTTATGGCACTTGGACAAACCAAAGCCACTGATGTCTTCCATTTCATCACTGGTGCCATTACCCTCATGTCTCTCTTCTGGACCATGCGATGACCTCCCAACTGGGATCCTTATCTCCAGTGGCTCCTCTTTCCAAAACATATCATACAGCCCAGTGCAGTGCTACCTGTGCTCCTGGCTTAGCAGACTTGTTTTCTTAAACCGTAGGCGTTGATCCTTGCTCCTGCTGTATCCCTGGAGGCATTCCTAAGCTTCATGTAGAGTTGACCACCCCTACTCCTCACCTGTTATTTTTGATACAGACTTCAATCATAGTATTTATGACACTATTTCTTTACATCTCTCTTGTACTTCCAAGTCTGCAGTTTTACATGTGCTTTCCCAACACCTACCTTACCTGTCGTAATGCCCAGCACCCAGTGAGTGTCTAACATCTTGTCTTAGGAATGAACCGAGGAGGATACGTCCATTCTCCTTGCTCCTGTACTAGGTCTTCCATAATCTTGGTCCACCTCATCCCACTGGGATGCCTCTTCGTGGGCTCTATTCATTTGCAAACCATGAAACAAACGTTTCCCTTGAGAGGACTTACAGTCTGTTTGCTTTCACCTAGGGCAGCGGTTCTCAACCTGTGGGTCGCGACCCCCTTGGTGGTCCAACGACCCTTTCACAGGGGTCGTCTAAGACCATCCTGTATATCAGATATTTACATTACGATTCATAACAGTACCAAAATTACAGTTATGAAGTAGCAATGAAAATAATTTTATGGTTGGTGGTCACAACATGAGGAACTGTTTTAAAGAGCCAGGATGTTGAGAACCACTGCCCTAGGGAAGAACCACTGACCTAGGGGGAGATGGCCCTTCCCCTTTCTCTGCTTGTTGAAACCCTACTTATTTTCAAAAGACAGTCCAATCACCTCTCCTCCATGAGGTCTCCTGTGCTCTGATAACACCTGGTTGATCTGTCTTTGATAGCATTGATCAGACACTTATTTCATGACCTCTATCAATTTCATTGTCACCACAGCCTTTAGAATAAGGATTTAACCAAACGAGCTCAGAAAACTGTGTGGGATGGAAATAATATGGGTACATGCCTTAGTATAGAAAGGCTTTGCTGACTTTGCTGAGCAAACGACCCTGTCCTGAGTGCTTTGCTCCTGAACATGGGCTAGGAAACAGCACATCAAAGGCATAGCTAGAACATGATCAGGCCTAAGTCTTTTCCTTTATTTTCTCTGGAGGAGTAGTGAGCAAACCTGCAGATTCTAGAGCTTTCCAGCTTGTGTTTCCCATAGCGCTGGGTTACTGGTGTGAGGAATGATTCCTCTCACCCTTCAGAGCATCTAGGCCTGGCTCACAACACCCAAGTGCCTGCACCAGTGGTTCTGGCCATTAGCCCAGTGTGCCTCATAACAGTGGATCCTGTTATGAAAAAGGTCAGGGGCCACTGACCTTAGTCAAATTAGGTCAAATCCACGAACCTCTGGGCATGCACATACTGCAATGGGAAACAACTCCCTTTGCATTGATGTCCTAACTGTGGGTACACTAGGAAAAGCTGGGAATCTGGAGCGAGGAGCTACTTTTGAAACTCATTCCTTATGTCTGTGTGACTTAGAGCAAGTCATTTAAACTCTTTGGGCATCTGTGTACTTGGGAATTTTTTTTAACTGGCTTCATTTGTGTTTAGGGGAAAGCCATGAGTTGAGGTTTCTAGCTCCATCCCCCATTTTAGTCAGTGCAGTTCCCTTTGGTCCATTTTATATGCGGTAGAGCCGATAGACTTCCCTGAGAGAAGAATGACACTGCTCTGAAGTGTCCAAAAGCCAGTAGACTGGCTAATGTCCATGCTCCCTTTTACTGTTCACATCCTCAGAGTCTCTGAAAACTGGTTTCTTAACATTCTGTTGAAAGGTCACAACTTTTTCATCCTTAAAATAGTTTGTTTTTCTGGTCTGGCCACTTGCTCATTTGATTTTCTAAGAAAGTGGAGCTTCTGAGTAAGGTGAAAACTTTAATGACATGGACATTAAATGTATTCAGTTGAAGATAAAAACTGTCTCCTTTTGGAAAAGGAATGTGAGCATCCTTTGGGGGCATCAAATGCCATAGGTTTCATCTTTAGGAGCCTTAGTTCTACCTCTCCCAATGAAATATTTCATGACTATGAGCTAATTTAAGAAAAAATAGTCTCAGATTTGTGCAATTAGTTTATTAATTTAACAAATTGCTTGTGGTAACCATACCATTGTTTTCCCCCAAACAGTCCAGATTAGACTTTTTATATGCTATGTGATCTTCACTAATTATTTTTAACTCTCCCATTCACTTTGTGAATGGGGCACCTTCTCTCTGAGAGCAATCTGCCCCTCTGGCCTGGGTTGGTACAGATTCATAAATGACTTAGCTTATTCAAAACAAGCTCAACACAACCTCCTGGAATTTCTGTTCTGGAACTTGATCAATTGAAGTTAGTTCATAGTAAATAAAGGATAGTGACTATATACAAGGAGCTACAAAACTGAAAACCATGACAACAACAACAACAACAAAATCAGGATGGTGGAACCTGAATGAATTATAGGATTCAGAATCAAACTATCTAACTAAGCCCCAATTCTATTTTGGATATAAATGTTTTAAAAATTCTGAATTCATTCTTTCTCCTCTGTGTTGGTGTAATTATGGCTCACAGCACTTGGGTTTTCCATATTAGGAATTTTGTCATTGGCATAAACATTCGCCCAGATCTTAACCATGGCAGACGTGGTTAAGATCTGGTTGCTTGCTGAGTCAGAAACCTGTCTTTGAGGTGAAATTTGCTTGATGAATGAAGATAGGTACAGGCATTTCCTTCACTATTCATGATCATGATTTATTCACTTGTTTCCACACACCGGTTTCTGTCTCTATCTACAGAACTGGAGTGAAGGTCTTGTTTATATAAAGGTGTTGTAAAATGAATCCATCCTGCAAGGTCTCCTCCTTTGCCATGGGAAGTAATCCTGACATGCTCTGCACTGTATAAACATATACTTTCTTCAACACCCGGCACACTTTCTCCATGTATAGCCTGTAAATTTTTCTATTTCACTGAAATCTGGATTACCATATTTTCTGGTGTATAAAATGACTGGGCGTATAAGATGACCCCCAATTTTTGAGAAGATTTTCCTGGGTTAAAAAATCGTCTTATATGCCAGAAAATATGGTAGATTTCTAGGGTGTTCTCGTATATATATGGTGAAATGGTCAGCACAATAATTCTAGTTAACATTCATCATCACACAGTAACAATCTTTTTCTTGTGATAACAACTTTTAAAAGCTATTCCCATAGCAACTTTCAAATATACAATATAGTATTATTAAATACTGGAGGCCCAGTGCACAAAATTTATGCACGGGGGAGGGGGTGGCATCCTTCAGCCCAGCCTATACCCTCTCACAGTCTGGGTCCTCTCAGGGGATGTCCACCTCCTGGCCAACAGTTTAAAATCCCTCTCGCAATCTGGGACCCCTCAGTCCCTACCACCTGCCTGCTCATTGCTTCTTATCAGTTGACTCGCTGCTCCTTAGCACTACCACGACCACTGTTCTCACCAGCCATGAGCCCTATCTTTCTGGGTAGTTGTCTGTGGGCCAACTGCTCTCTTCCTTCTCATTTAGGATGAGCAGCATGTGAGGGCAGACCGTGCTGTCGTGGAATGCAGAGGCTGCCCAGAGCTGAGGGGAGTGGCTGGGCCCATGGGGTGAGAAGTGGACACAGAGGATGCTATCTCATACAATTGTGGGTAGGGCTGGCTGGCCATCATCTTCCTGACCCCACCCAGGGAGGGACCGAACAGGGTGTGTGTCTCTCTATTCTCCATCCTTCCATCTGTGACACCAGACACCCTTACCAGGCCTCCCCCAAAGTGAATTCAGCTCAATCCCTGAATGTAAAAGGACATGGGGGGAGTGGGGGGAGCCTCCACTCCAGTGCCCCCTGATTCCCAGCAACATTCCCAGTCTCAGGATGGTGGCCACAGCTCAGAACATAGATCTGTTTCAAGAAAAGTTGGGAATGCAGACTTTCGTATGAGTCCTTATTCCAAAAGGTGGCAGTTTATTCACATGGTGGCAAAGACAGCTTCAAGAGTAACACAAGTGGGTAAAGTCAGGGCCAAACTGGACCATTTCCTCATCCAGTCTCTCTGAGGTGCGTGGACAGAACCAAGTCTCAGTTCTTTGCAGGACACTTCTGGGTTTTTTAAGCCTAAAAGACAGTAGTCTGTCTCCATTCTTATTCTTTGGGATTTTTCCATCGTCAGATAGAAGGATACGTACATTGGGGCAATCCTTTCAAGATACAATGTTTCAGTTGCACCCATGTGACAATGACAGCGCCTCTCAGAGGGAGGACGCCAACAAATGGGGAGCAGGGAATTCTGAAAACCAAAGCAAAGGCTTAGAGCACGGTCCTTGGTGTTCTGCTGAGAAACTTGGACTTCCTCCTCTGTGGTCAAACAACTGTCACATGCCAGGCAGTCACTCAGAAATATATTGGCATCGGCCAACTTATGGAATTCTCTCTTTTCTCCATTCTCCTGAACTGGATTCCAGACATGTTGACTGCGGCATTCTCTTGGTCATCATTTTTTCCCCCAAAAAGCATTACAACATTTATATGAATATAATGTACAAAGATGCAGCCTCCTTCATAGGAACAAGGAAGGAAGGGATGGTTAAGTAAGACACACGGAGCTGCAGCAAGCACCAGCTGTGGGGAGGGCCAAGGGGGAGAGGAAATTGGACCTGGGGCCGATACCCTAGAGCCATTGCTGGGGAAGTAGAGATTCCCTCTGAGTGCCACGTTCTGAGGCTGAACTAATTGGTCAAGCTGAGGCAGAGGTGGGTGGCCATATCAGCCATCTTTGTTGCTGTTTACCCTTTCCCACCCCAGCTCTGTTGTAAAACCCCAGAGCCCTGGATTCCAAAGGCCCTATCCAGAGCAGAGGCCCAGGAAGCGGGTGAGAGGAAGAGAGTAGGGCAAGTTTGAAACCCAATATGCCTGTGTGCTGAGGGATGGCCGGAGACAGTGGTGAGAGGTAGCAGGAGAAGAGCTCTCATACATACCCTTCTGTAGGGGCCAAGGTGAAGGAGGCCAGGGGAGTAGGGTAGGGATGGGGCACCATGGCCCCAGCCTCTTAGTCAACCCTGTCTATCCTCTGCAGTGAACATGGAGGAAAGGGCTGCCTCTCAGGAGGGGCCAGGCCAGGCCAGGTGACCATCTTGAGTTCTGGCTGAGATGATGGACCTCACCCTGAGATGCCTTCTAACTGGTGATGGACCCAGGCCTGACTGACTGCCTGCTGCCACGCCATGACCACCCAAGACCCAGGCCTGATTTGTGCTGCTGCTGGCACCTGGGACACAGGCCTGACGGACTGACTGCCACTGTGCCATGGACAGCCAGGAGCCAGGCCTGACTCCCACTGCTGTGGCGCCTGGGACCCAGGCCTGACTCCTGCTCTGCGGCGCTGGGGACTCAGGCCTAACTGCTGCTGCATCACTGGTGTCCAGGACAAAGGACACTGTGGGTGCCTGGGCACAGAAAGCCACCCTGCTGTGCACACAGCCTCCTGCTGGCCTGTTAATATGCAAATTGGTCATTACTGTGACACTGTTAGGACCATTTTGCATATTACCTCTTTATTATATAGATAATATGTAAATATATAAACATATAAATTACTAGAGGCTCCAGTGCACAAAATTTGTACACTGCGGGGGAGCAGGAGTGGGTTCCTCAGCCCAACCCATGCCCTCTTGCAGTCCAAAACCCTCCAGGGGATTGGGCCTAAGCCAGCAGTTAGACATGCCTCTTACAGTCTGGGCTTCTTGCAGTATGACACCCCTCACTCCTTACCACCCACCTGCAGTGGAGCCTGGCTTCTGGCTGAGTGGTGCTCTCCCTGTGGGAGCACACTGACCACTAGGGGGCAGCTTCTATATTGAGCATCTGCCCCCTGGTGGTCAGTGCACATCATAGTGACTGATTGTTTCACTGTTCGGTTGATTTGCATGTTAGAGTTTTATTATGTAGGATTATATATATATAAATAAAATAAAATATAAAGCTATGTATTACATTCCCAGCACTTACTTGTTTTATAATTGAGAGTTTGTACCTTTTGATCCCCTTCACCATTTCAACCTCACCCTCATTCTCACTCCCCAGCCTCTGGCAACAACCAATTTGATCTCTGTATCTGTTAGCTCAGTTTGTTGTTCTTATTGTTTTTGATACCACATATAAGTGAGGTCTCATACAATATTTGTCTTTCTCCCTCTGTCTGGCTTCTTTCACTTAGCATAATGCCATCAAGGTCCACCCATGTTGTTGTAAATAGCAGGATTTTCTTTTTATAGCTGAATGATATTATCTTCTCTCTATGTATACCACATTTTCCTTATCCATTCATTTATTGATAGACACTTAGGTTGTTTCCATGTCTTGGCTATTATAAATAATGCTACAATGAACACAGAAGTGCAGATATATTTTCAAGTTAGTGTTTTCATTTTCTTTGTATAAATAACCCATAAATGGAATTGCTGGATCACATGGTAGTTCTATTTTTAATTTGTTGAGAAACCCCAATACTGTTTTTAATAGTGGCTGTGCTTATTTACACTCCCACTAGCAGTGCACAAGGCTTTCAGTTTTTCTGTATCCTTGCTAACACTTGTTATTTCTTATCTTTTTTATTATAGCTATAATAATGGATGTGAGGTGCTATCGCATTGGGGCTTTGATTTGCATTTCCATGGTGTTTGGTGATGTCGACCAGCTTTTTCATGTGCTAGGATCTTCTCGCTATCACTGCTCTACCATGACAGAGCATGATAAGGTCATGTTTAAATACAACTTTGTCCAGAGCCTTTACTGGCCCTCACTGTGAAAACCACCACTCCTTCCTCTTAGCTCCTATGACATTCCTCCATAGCCTTTCTCTTTGCATTTATAATTTTCTTTTGTAAGACAGTAATCTGTACAGGAGCACTTAGTGATCCCATTATTACCACAAACTCTGGAATGGCATGATCTTCATATCCCCATAAAGAGTGGGATTATGTAAGATAATTGAGGCACTTACGTCAGACATAAAATTTAAGGGGCACTCCCAAGACCCAGTCAGATAAGTGACATTGTAATGTGATATTTAAAAAAATAAAAAATCTCTGATGAACAAAACATCAAAATTTTCTACAGAGACAGGATCAACGTTTTCCCCTTTTCCTTTCAGATCCTTTGTTTTACATCAGACTTTAATATAGCCCAGAACTGCCTTTATTGGAAATTTTAATATTTTATCATAGGTTTTTTGCATTCATTTTGATTTTTAAGCAACTGTTGCATTAACATGCTAGTTATCTTTATTCCTGAGTGCTTTTGGCTTCC
This sequence comes from Murina feae, assembly GCA_004026665.1. Lineage (NCBI taxonomy): Eukaryota > Metazoa > Chordata > Mammalia > Chiroptera > Vespertilionidae > Murina > Murina feae. The sequence continues at coordinate 24,891 of PVJC01007883.1, forward strand.
TCTTAAATGTTGTGCTTAAAGTGAGCGCCTCACTCACCTCACCCTGATCCTGGCTCTGATCACCATAATAACTAGCACCAGATTTTGTCCAGATATACATTCAATTAGTATTTCATGAATGAATGAGTGAATACTAGCAGAGATATTTCAGATGCTTTTTTCTTTGCTTTTTTTCTAAAGACAAAATGATACCTGCCCCACAATCCGGCATCTCTGATGACATTCAGACAGGCAGCACAGTTAGGGGAATGGCAGTCATTTCAAGTGGCTGGTGGAAGTGCTTCCAGTCAGCATTCTTCTGCCAATTTAAATAATTGATCTTGAGCTTCTTTCATTGTCATGGAGGACACCTCCAGTCTTGCTTTATTTCAGAAACAGTTCTTAAGAAGTTAAATAGTCACAGAGGCACAGAATCAGTTTTCACTTCCTTCTAGTAAATTGTAAGTCAATAACAAGAAAAGCAACTCTTTTGGAAGTCCAGAATACTGGGAGCAGGATTCCCTTGATAGGTTTCTTCAGGAAGTCTCAATGCTTCCAGGAAGGAAAAAGGCAAAGAACTGGAAGACCAAACATGATGGTCTCTGCCTCCGCCCCCCTCCCCCCCATCTATACTATGCAGCTTGACAGAAAGTAAACTTTTGTTTCATTACACAAACACATAGGAGAGAGTCCCATTTCTCAGGGGAAAAAGATTTGATCATTCATGTAAGTGTCAATCTGATCTCACACATGCCCTGAAGATGATGGTTGATTCCTCAGTGTATCCATCAACATTTATCTTTTTAAAAGGACAAAAGACTGCTCACAAAATCCTCTCACAAATTCATCTCCAGAAAGTTGAGCCTGTAATAACAAAATTATTTCTCTACCCTGGCAGATGGCCCATGAAAATAATGTTTTTGATTTAGTAACAGGAATTCTGTACAGCACAAGACAATGCTGTTAAAGGGTTTCCTCTGAGTTCTGTCCACGTAATAGTCACTGCCTCTAAAGGCAAAAATGAATTTTATTCTGAAAATTTACTATGATTTACACTGTTTTGTCCTAGCACTGAAGGATCATTAGCCTTTGTCCTCACTCCTTTTAACCTCAAATCGTTCAACTGGAAAAAAGTTAACTAAACTAATTTTAGTTAATTTAAAAACAAGAACAATCTACCCCAAAATCCAAGATCTAGAAGAAAGAGAATGATTCTTAGAAATGACCACTTTTTTCTCTGACAGTCTTCAAATCATTTCTTTTCCCATTTTGTCTATTTGCTGTTTCATTACAGTGACTGAAACTTTGACCTGGAGACCTAGCATATGCCCATTTTAACAAATTATCTTACAGAAAGGGTCAACAGTTCCTGGGGTGTTAAGTAAGCCTGCTAACACATTAAGTTTAAATTCAGTAACTGGTGAGGACCTGCCTGGTGCTGGCCACCCAAGTGAGGCAGCTTTCCCAAGTTATTTCATTTAACCCTTGAAGAGTCTAGAGGAAGAACAGGCATCATCAGACTTATATTGAAGAAATAAAACCAAGACTTTAAGAGTTTGTAATGTGGCCTGCATTATAAGGCTAGAAAGGGGAGCAACGCCTAAAACTTCATAAAAGTGTCCTATTATTAAAGGGATTAAAAGGGCATGCATCTGCAGCATTTTTTGAGTTCCTTGTAATAGGATACTTTATTTATCAGGTTCAAGAAACTGGGAAAGAGTTACAACAGGCATTGTCACCAGACTTAGAAATAGAGGAAGTGATTTAAAAAATATTTATTGTTGAAAATATTGCATATATCCCCTTTTCTCCCCATTGACCCTTTCTAGCCTGCCTCACCCCCACCCCAGGCCTTCACCACACTACTGTTTGTGTCCATGGGTTATGCATATATGAATACAAGATTTTTGGTTAATTGTGGTTAATCGCTTTTCATCCACCCACCTACCTTCGCCTCCCCTCTGAGATTTGATATTTTGTTCCATACTTCTACATCTCTGGATCTATTTTATTCATTAGTTTATTTTGTTCATTAGATTCCACAGATGAGTGAGATCATGTGATACTTGTCTTCTTATGACTGGCTTACTTTGCTTAGCATAATACTCTCCAGGTCCCTCCTTGCTGTCTCAAAGAGTAAGAGATCCTTCTTTTTTACTACTGCATAGCATTCCATGGTATAGATGTACCACAGCTTTTTTATTCACTCAGCTACTGATGGGCATTTGGGTTGTTTCCAGATCTTAGCTATTGTAAATTGTGCTGCTATGAATATAGGTGTGTATACATTCTTTCTGATTGGTTCTTCAGGCTTCTTAGGATATATTCCTAGAAGTGAGACCACTGAGTCGAATGGCAGTTCCATTTTTAACTTTTTGAGGAGACTCCATACTGATTTCCATAGTGGCTGCACCAGTCTGAATTTCTACCATCAGTGCAGGAGGGTTCCTTTTTCTCCACACCCTCCCCAGCACTGTTGTTTGTTGATTTATTGATGGCAGCTATTCTCACAGGGATGAGGTAGTACCTCATTGTCATTTTAATTTGCATCTCTTGGATGATTAGTGATGTTGAGCATTTTTCCATATGTCTCATAGTCATTTGTATGTCTACTTTGGAGAAGTGTTCATTTAAGTCTTCTACCCATTTTTTGCTTGGGTTGTTTGCTTTTCTTTTGTTGAATTGTATAAGTACTTTGTATATTTTGGATATTAACTCCTTATCAGATGTATCATTGGAAAATACCATATTTTCTGGCATATAAGACAACTTTTTAACCCAGAAAGATCTTCTCAAAAGTCGGGGGTCATCAATGGAGCCTGAGCGAGACCACAAATGTTTCCAGTCAGCTCCTTTTTGTGCCACATATGGTCTCCGTCTGGACTTTTTAACCCAGGAAAATCTTCTCAAAAGTTGGGGGTTGTCTTATATGCCCTGTCGTCTTATACGCTGGAAAATACGGTATGTTCTTCCATACAGTGGGTTCTCTCTTTATTTTGATGCTGTTTTCTTTTGCTGTGAAGCGGTTTATTTGCAGATGACATAGTATTGTACATCAAAAACCCCAGGGACTACACCAAAAACTACTATCTAATCTAATAAACAGTAATATGCAAATTAACCCTCACTCTGTTACACTTAAGCCACCTCCACCAGCCAAGCCATGCCTACCAGCCAATTAGATTATATGCAAATTAACCCAGCAAAAATGGTGGCCAGCAGCCATGGAGCTAGAGCAGACAAGAGGCCAGCGATGGAGGAAACTTCCTGCCCAGGCTGGCTATGGCCTCCATTCAAGGCAACAAAGTTAAATTGTAGAAGATAAATAAACCCCAGAAACCTGCTTTCAGCCAGCCTCACTGGGACCTTGGGTCAATGGGAGCTGTGGGCAGCCTGAAAACGGCCCTCAGCCCCTCACCCAGGCTGGCCAGGCACCCCAGTAGGGACCCAAACTCTGAAGGGGCTGTGGCCATCCTGAAAACAGCCCTCAACCCCTCACCCAGGCTGGCCACAACCCCATGGGGTGAGGGTTCCCACTGGGGGGCTTGGCCAGCCTGCAAACAGCCATCAGCCCCTCACCCAGGCTGGCCATGCATGCCAGCAGGTGAACATCCCCTGAGGGGTCCCAGACTGTGAGAGGGCACAGGCCGGGCTGAGGGACCCCCCCGAGTGCACAAATTTTTGTGCACCAGGCCCCTAGTATTATAATAAGCTGCTAAAAAAAGGATGGAATAAAGGAATATTTAAAATATAAAACTGAACCATTATGCTCAATTAATATTCAATAAGGAGGCAAGAGCATACAATGGAGTAAAAACAGTCTCTTCAATAAATGATGTTGGAAAAATTGGACAGATACATGCAAAAAAGAAAAAAAAAGAAAACAGACCACCAACTTACACTACACACACAAAATAAACTCAAAATAGATAAAAGATTTATATGTAAGTCTTGAAACCATAAAAATCCTTGAAGAAAACATAGACAGCAAAATATCAGACCTCACGTAACAAAATTTTTTGCTGATACAATGCCTTGTGCAACAGAAACAAAGGAAAAAATAAGCAATGGTACTACATCAAAATAAGAGGAAGTGATTTTGTTAGTGGAAGTCAATTTGATTCCAAAAACTCAGAATCACAAGACATATAAAGCATGCAAAAGAGGACATCTAACCAACAAATGTAATAATCATGGTATTGCTGACAGCTGAGCCTTTGGAGCATCTCCATCTCTTTAACAATTAGTAGGTGAAAACCCTGCTCAGTGTGGCAGTGGATCAGTAGATACAAGAAGCATCAACTAAACTGAAAGAGCAGATGCCCCTTTGTAGGAAATTTAATTAAAGTGGAAAGACTTATAATAACGTCCCATTGTGCTCTTGACTTAAATGAGAGAGGCAGAGCAATGTGAATTCCCCAGACCAGCCAGATATCATGGTTCGCCTCAGACTCTCCCAAGAGAACTTGTGGCTGTACCAAATAATAATTACTCCCCCAAATATAATAAACAACATAAATTGATGAACAAAAACAGAACCAGAGTCACAGAAGCATTGAACAGACTGTCCAACCTGTGAGGGAAGACAAGGGTTGAGGAGGTAAGAAATCAGCCAAAGGACTGGAATGCATGCATATGAGCATAACCAATGGGCATAGACGGGGGTGGGGATGGGGGTGGGGAGGAGGGCATGTGCTGAAGGGTCGGGGCAGTAGGGGAGAAGTTAATGGGGGGATGGGGAATGGAGACTTATGTAATACTTAAACAATGAAGAATTTAAATTTTTAAAAAAATCACTCCCCAAAGTCACATAGCACTTTCCTATCAGCACAATTCTTGGTCACAAAATAGGTGAAAAGCCATAGCGTTTCAGGTCTTTTTAAAATGTTTTAGAATTTTATTTTTAAATTACAGTTGACATTAAATATTATCTTATCTTAGTTTCAGGTATACAGCATAGGGGTTAGGCAATTATATAATTTACAAAGTATTCCCCCCAATTCAGGTCCCCACCTGGCACCAGTCTTCTAAATGAAGTTAAACATTACACCATCTGCAATGAAACACTTTTATATCTCCTTATGGCCACAATTACTTGGTCACCAATAATATAATAAACTTTCAAAAATAATTAACAGAGCTAGGAAATCAAGCCACACCCTTTTATGTTATGAGAAGTTAGCAATAGCTCCACTTATAAAATGGGGTTGCAAACTCTATTGTACATCCTCAGCCCATGATATCTTCTTACAAACGTGGGAGGCCCTGCATTTTGAAAGGGAATAGTTCCACAGAGGGAGACAGTGTAACGGAGCCTGCCCTGGAATAGCTGTGCTGGTTTCTCACTGCACCAGCTCCATAGCGCTGGGCAAACGACTTCACTCCCTGTGCATTTTGGTTTCCTCATTCACAAAATGGGAATAATAGTAGCACCTATCTCATAGGTTTGTTGTGCTTGGCACACTGTAGGTACTAAATCATTGTCAGCTATTATCCTCATTCTTCTGAGCTGTTAACAGTGGCCTCACTTCTTTGACAGCCTAGCAAACAGTTATTTGAAAACTATTACAATTACCAATACAATGCATAATTCATATAGATAACATATCTAACATTCTTTTGAACATATACCAGAAGGATAGCTGGGTCATATGGTAATTCTATTCTTAAGTCTTGAGAAGCCCCCATACTGTTTTCCTCAGCAGCTGCATTATTTTACATTCCCACCCACAGTGCACAAGGCATCCCTTTCTCTTTCTTTTCTCTACATCCTCATCAACACTCATCTCATGTTTTTGTTTTTTGTTTTTTTTTTTTGTTTTGTGTGTGTGTGTGTGTGTGTGTGTTTGTTGTTGTTTTTTTGATAATAGCTATTCTAACTAATATGATTGTGGTTTGGTTTTGTATATAATTATTTCTCAATAAAGCTTAAAAAATACCTAACATTGTACCTGACACATATATAGGGACCTTACACAATGTAAGTAGCTATTAGCTCTTTAATTGCTATGTGAAGAGCTAACATATCTTCCTTCTTCTTTGAACAATATTCTCCTTCTTTGCTTGCCCCATTGCTTTGACCGTTCCCAGTGTACCTGTTGAGGGGATCACAAATACCTGCCTTTGGAGGTGCACTCGGGATGCATTTACCGGCTAGGTGCTAAGAGTAGAGTGCGGGGTGCACAGAGAGCAGAGTGGATGAGTCCTTTCTTCATGCAACTTAAATTCTTGTTAGACAAGAGGTAACAGCAAGAGCCTGAGAAGTGTGAGGATCAGGAACTGAGTGTGTGAGGACATGTCAGCAGCTGGTAAAGGAGGGAGGAAAGGCTTTCCTGAGGAGATGGAGTTTGAGCTGAAAACAAAAGGCCTCTTGGCATTAGCCGTATTGGAGAAAGTGCTCCAGGTGGTCCTGAGACCTAGAAGGAAAAGATGCCTGGAGCGGAGAGGAGCTGAGGCAGCCCCGCCCTGTGTGTAGGACCATGAGGTGGAAAAGTGAATGGAGGCCAGATTCTGACACAGGCGTCAAGGACAGGCCAAAAGGTGAGGCTGATCCTGAGAATGATGGGAAATCACTGAAGGGTTTCAAGTAGGACAGTAAAATGACGCAGTTAGACATCAGGAAACAACATGCTGGCAGCTCTATAGAAAGAGAGAATGTGGGGGAGCAAGAAGGAGGCATTAATGCATCTTCTCTTGAGGAGTATGGCCAGACTTGGGCTGTTTAAAGGCAAAGAAGTGGGTAAATTTGAGAGAAATTTAAGTGTTTGGCTTAAAACCAAAACTACTCCTGCACCACCACCCAGAGAGGTATGGGATAGGTAGAAGCCTTACCTTTTAGCTTGCCCTTCTGCTAACCCACTCAGAACATACTTACTTTGGAAAAAGAAGGGAACCGGTTTCTAAAGTGGAGCTTGGAGTTGTCTACTCATGTCAATTATCTGTGCTATTCCACTTGACCCATTGCTTCAGCTCATGAAGGACAGCTGGCCCTCCTTTTACCCTAATTATGCTTATCACTCTGGGGCCATAAAGAAGACAGGAATAATTCAACACCAGTCCCTCCAGTCAAACAATCAGCAAACAAGATAACTTTAAACAGTGTCAAGCCCAAGTTTATGACTCCCTCATTTACACCAAGGGCATTGTCTTAATGGCCTAAGTCACCAAACAGAATGGGCAAGGGCTGCTTGTTAGTTGCCCAGGGATGAACCGTGACTCATCTGTTTACCACTGAGGAGTGGTACCTTGGGATGCAAAAGTTGACAGCTGCCTCCCAGGAGATCATTCACACCTGGAAATAAGGGCACTGGGTTTCAACTGGAAATGTGTCCATTGGCACAGTCTAGACTCTAGATGAAGCAGGCCAGGGAAGGAGTCATACCATGGGGCATGAGTGCATGCACTTATTTTAAGGAACTGGGATCTCCACAGCTGACTGGCTGTCTCAAGTTGCTCTCATTTTCTCACTGAGCAGCTTAGAGGGTAGTGATAATCACTTGTACATGCTCTGTTATTTATAATTTAGATACAAGCATATTCCCCCATAAGCAGACTTCTTTTCTTGGCAGAAGTAAGATTAAGGGCATCAGTGATAAAGAGTAGTAAGAAGTAATATCGGTATTATCATTAAGGGTATATCATATTCTTTAGGCGGTTTGTCCTCTAGGTTATATGCATTACTTCTAAGTCAGTGACCACAACCTGGGTGCACATATGAATCACCTGGGGAGCCTTAAAATACTGATGCCTGCCCACCCTCCAAAAACTGGTTTAATTGATCTGGGTGGAGCTGGGCAGTGGCATTTTGAGGCTTCCCAGGGGATCTGCATGTACAGCTAGAGCTGAGAACCACAGGTTTAATCATCATGATAATCTGCAATGCAGGGATTTTAGCTTCATTTTATAATGAGGAAAATAGAGCCCAGAGGTAACAAGGAACTTGGCCAAGTGTAAGATCAGGGACTTCAACCTTGAGTCTCTGGCCACCAACCCTCTCACCCTATTGTTTCACCTATTGATTAGTGAGTCCTTGGGTAAAGAGTAAGCAGGGAGGGCACACAGAGGGAGAAAAGGACCCCAGGGCAGCAACACCTCACAGATACCTGGGGGCTCTGGGAGCAGGAAGCTCTGCCCTGTCCTGAGCCCTCTGTGTAGCCCAAAGGGTGAAGATCCATAAAGGAAAGGACTGAGTGGGCAAACTCCAGAGAAGCTCAGACCCTGGATTCGTGCCCATGCTTCATTCTAGGAGACTGAGAGCCTAGGGCCCAGAACTGGGATCTTCCCAGCAGGGAAGAGGAAAAGTGTAACTTCAGAATCCTACTTGATTGTTTCCCACTGCATTGATGACGGTGAGTTTTTTGAGGTATTTCTGATACCATCACTGGGACTATCTGAGAAAGAACACACTCTGAGGGATGAAGGAAGGAGGAGAGAAAATTCTGACCCTGTAAGGTGGGGGCTATCTGATCCTTTCTGTACTTCACAGATATGAACTCTACTCTTACACTCTCCACAGAAGATGAACTGGCCACCTTCATTCATTTATCTACTCAACGGTTATTAAAGGTTTATAGCATGGGGGATTCTTAGAGTAATAAGAGCCATTCCTGACCTTAAGTGGCTCACATTTTAGCAGAAGAGAAGTCACATAATAAGCAAGTATGGTGGCAGGGAAGAGTCCTGGTTGGTGGGAACACAGGGAGAGGCCCTAGCTCAGTCGGGAGGTGAGGAGGTGGTGTCCTTGAGGGCAATCCCTCACTGGAGACTTCCTGAGCTCCCAGCAGGTGTCAGCCAGGTGGAGAATGGGAAACAGTTTCTAAGTGTGCAGCTAGCTTCCGCAAACGATCAGAGCTATTCTGTTTCTTGCCTCAGTAAAGGATGTTTAGCTGCAGGCACTCTTCCTTTTCTAGATTTCAGAGACTTGGACTTCCTTCTCTATGTCCAGGCTAGAGGGCAGAGTCCAAAGGGCAACCGAATTCCTTACTTTGATTTTTTTTTTCAACAGAAACATTCAGTTCTGAAAGCCCACCAGCCACACTAAAAAGCTTTTCCCAAGAAAGTCTGGGCTGGGTAGGGGCAGCAGTGCAGGGGAGGAGTGTTATATTTTGGATGAAAAACATGACTCAAGTGAGGTCAACAATGCACAAAGCACAGGCACTGCATAAAAGAGTCCTTCTTTCCCTTGGTAAGCATTATGTCTCATAATATTAAACGTCATAACAGTGCATAACAAGGCAGACAAACAGATGCTTGGAGGGATGTGTATCTGAGGCCTTAGTTAAAAAATACTGTAAGGGACTGAAATGCTCTGCTGCTAGAGTTAAAGAAATGGTTGGAAAGAGTGAGATCCGAGTTTCCAGGAGCCTCTTGCCCATCTCTGATAGGTAATGCGGAAAGTTAGCTATTTGAACTGTTTTAAGAAAGTACAGAAAAGGAACTTCCTAGAAACAGACTTTGCAGGGGAGGATCTCTCAGGAGACGTCCTGAGCTTGGGATGTGGCCCTCTTGTTTCCAGTGCCCTCACTATAGAGCTCCATTTCAAGTCTTGACATTCAATAATGCAAGCTTTGCTCTTAGAAATTTCTACCTTTCTCCCAAATGAGATGATTCAGCTTTGGGTCATTTTCTGCTTCTTGAAACACCCAAACATATTCCTTCTTATGCTCTTATGGATGTTCATTATACACCTCTGTTTAGTCAATTTATATTGAGGACAGGGACCGTTGGGCTATGGTTCCATGAACAGGGACAAAGGGTGTTGATCTCCCAGTTCTGTCTCCTTCTCCTTCTCACTTGAAACAACCATGGCCAATTCACTTACCAGGTCACTTTATTTCTCCATCACCATACTTTCACTATGCCCATTGTGGGACAACACATTCACTAATAGGAAGAAGCATTTGTGTCTTTCTGCCTGTGCTGAGCCTGTTTACTTTATAAAAGAAGTCACAATGTTTGCCATAGTCATGCCCTTTGCTTCCCGAGGGAATACTTCCCATTTGCTGTTATCTAATCTAACACAAGTGCAAATGGACCACACCTCCACTACACCTCAAGCCACAGCCACCAGCCAATCAGAGTGACTATATGCAAATTAACCCAACCAAGATGGCCATCGGCAGCCACTGAGCTGGAGCAAGCAGGAGGCTTGGTTGCCCCAGCAATGGAGGAAGCCAAGCTTCCTGCCTGCCTTGGTTGGCTCAAAGCAACAAAGTTTCAATTATAGAAGATAAATAAATCCCAGATACCTGCTTTCAGCCACCCTCGCTGGGAGCTTGGTTCTCTGGGGCCTTGGCCAGCCTGCAAACACCCATCAGCCCCTCACCCAGGATGACCACACCCTCATTGGGTGAGGGTCCCTGCTGGGGGGCTTTGGCAACCTGCAAACAGCCATCAGCTCCTTACCCAGGCTGGCCAGGCATCCAAGCAGGACCCCCTAACCTGAAGGGGGTGTGGCCAGTCTGAAAACAGCCCTCACCCAGGTTGGACAGGCACCCCAGTGGGGACTCCCACCCTGAAGGAGCCACAGCCTGCAAACAGCTCTCAGCCCCTCACCCAAGCTGGCCAGGCACCTCAGTGGGGACCCCCACCATGAAGGGGCTGTGGCCAACCTGAAAATAGCCATCAGCCCCTCACCAGGTTGACCATACCCTCATGGGGTGAGGGTCCCCACTGGGGGGCTTGGCCAGCCTGAAAACAGCCATCAGTCACTCAGCCAGACTGGCAGGCACCTCAGCAGGAACCCCCTCCCTGAAGGGGGTGTGGCCATCCTGAAAAAGGCCCTCAGCCCCTCTCCCAAGCTGGCCAGAAACCCCAGTGGAACCCCCACCCTGATCCAGGACACCCTTCAGGGCAAACCGCTGGCCCCCACCCAGGCCTCTATCCTATAAAATAAAAGGGTAGTATGCAAATTGACCCTAACAGCAGAACCACTGGGAATGACTGGTCACTATGACACACACTGACTACCAGGGGGCAGACGCTCAATGCAGGAGCTGCCTCCTGGTGGTCAGTGCGCTCCCACAGGGGGAGCTCTGCTCAGCCACAAGCCAGGCTGAGAGCTGCCAGTACAACAGTGGTGGTGGAAGCCTCTCCCGCCACCTCAGCACCACTAAGGATGTCCTACTGCAGCTTAGGCCTGCTCCTTGCCAGGAGGTGGACATCCCTAGAAGGGTTCCAGACTGTGAGAGGGCACAGGCCAGGCTGAGTGACACCGCCCCCCCCCCCACCACCACCGAACGCACAAATTTCTGTGCACTGGGCCTCTAGTATTGCTTATAATTACTTATATTCTGCATCTATCTTTAGTAGTGGGTGGCAAGGAGTGTTTGCTAGTTCATCCTCTTACAATATTTTTAAAATAAGCCCTCAGAATAGTCCATTTTATTAACCCCTTCTATCTGCTGTTAACGAAAAAAAAACTCAATGAAACCTGTAGAGAATTTTGTGAGTTTATTTGAGCCAAACTGTCAACATATGCCGGGAAGCAGAACCTCAATGAATTGAGATAATGCTCCGGAGAATGGGAGTTTACATGGTGCTTTTATAAATTTACCATCAAAAGGAAAACACGTAAGTGGGTTACAGGAAATTCAATGGAACCCCAGGATGTGGCCACCCACCATCACCTGTTTGTAGATAAATATCTAATTTTCAGACCATCTTTGTGATCACTCTAGGTCTCTGAGCCTGCAGGACTGCCATGCAGGCCTCCGCTGAGCTCTTCAGGCCAGCATGTGGCTCCCTTTTGTCCACACAGCAAATAGATTTTTTTAATGCTAATCAAGTTAAGTAACATGTTTAAATGCCTGTAACCTGTCATATAATAGCAAGGGGGAGGATTCAAAAGAAGTGGAGGCCACAGAAAGATCTTAGAAGATAGTGCTTGGACATTAGTCCCTTTCTTCCCATCCCCACTTTGAGGTGAAGCTTATCTGCTTGTCCCAGGAGTGTTATAAGACCTTTGTTCTTGTTCCCTAGCATCCAACCTTTCCCCTGCAAGCTATGCAGTAGCTCAGTCATCATGTTACATGTCAGCTTTCCAGTAGCTCCTCAGTCATTGAAGGATAAATTCCATCCTCCTTAACCAGACATTCAAGCACTTTACTATCAGACTTTCCAGGGACACTATGGCTGTCAAATGGGTTTACTCATTGTCCTATGATATCCCTGAAATAGCTTCACTTTGTGGCTAGAGCTATGGATCCCTCTGCATCCCCCTCTCAGCTATCCTTCTCCTTCTCCTTGATGTGTGCCCAAGTCCTACCCACATCCCCTGATTACTGAGCTGGAAACACAGTCTCCACTTAGATATGTATGCAGCCACTTATTTGGTAAACAATCATTTTGTGCGGTTTCACTTTGCCTTTTGAAGATTAATAAGGTAACCCTGAGCAAAATGGTGCCTCTTGTCCCCCACATTTTCCTCTCCCTTTTCCTAGAAACTCCACTATCCTTCAGCTTCTCTGCTTCAGTTACTTCAGAGTCCCCATTCTTCACAAAACCAGAAAGGACTTGATACCTGCTATAATCTACACCTAAGCATGTTTGATATAATTTCAGTTTTGTCTCTCACATTGTACATCTATCCTCATGACACACCTTGGAAGGTAAGGAGAATGGGCGTACTGATATTTATTGCTAGTTATTTGTGTCACCATGGACACACCCGAACACATTTGCGTTCACCTACAAACTTATCTGGAAGTATTTTGATCTGTGCTTTCAGATGAGGGACCTAAGACTCAGAGTGGGTAATGAATTCCTCAAGGACAGTTTGATGCCAGATACGGTGCTGAAGAGAAAAAGAGAATTGCTGTGGGATGGAACTTGTTAGGACAGGCTTCACAGATGTGGTGGGACCAAGCTCGACCTTGGTCTGGTGGGCAGGAAGAGAGGGCACCGTGAGTGTCGGCAGTGTCACAAAGATTTCAGACTCGAAGCTACAATGTGATCACCATGGATTTTAGAGATCACACCTGATTTCCTTTAAGAATGCAATATGAAAGTTAATCTCCTGGCTTTGAGTATGCAAACACTGCAATGTGCTAGGAGGGCCAAAGTTCAGTGAGCTTCACTGCAGCATGTTAAGAACAGAATATACGCTGACACAGAAGCAGAGATTTTTCAATTTTAACTCCAGGTCAAATTTTAACTCAACACAAAATTGCTGAAATTGGGCAAATGCTCATTCCCAGATGGTTTCATACAGCGAGAAAAAAATAAATGAACTGATGTGAACTCATGGATGATAACAAATGTACCACTCTGTGCAAGTGTGTGTGTGTGTGTGTGTGTGTGTAGGTAGGAGTATGTAGGAATTCTGTACTTTTTACTCAATTTTGCTGTAGACCTAAAACTACTCTAAAAAGCTTATTTTAAAAATAAAATGACAACAGCAACAAAAATGAGTGCGCCCAAGTCTCAAAGCTCATGAGGACAAAGGAGTGTGAGCTCTTCTCTTGGTGTGTTGGAGCTAGACACCTTGCTTAGCTATTGTGAGCTTCATCACTTTTTATTTTTCCAGTTCACCTGCTTATGGGCACTGAAGGTCTTGGAAAGCAAGTCATAAAATATGAAAAGAAAGGAGAGGAAAAGAAAGAGAAGGAAATGAAGGGTGCTTTTATAGCCTGGGTACTAAAAAAATAAAAAGACAGCTGCATATCTATGTTGTGAAAGTGAGGAGGAAGACTGGTTTTGCAAGGAATGTTAGGCCATTAAACCAAACAAAGCCCTGTCCTGCGGTAGGGCAGGGGGCTTTGTTCTGAGCCCAAACCTAAGCACACCTGGGGGGAGGGAGTATATTTACAAATCAATGAACTCAAGGGGCAGTCATAAAGCAAGGTTCTTGCCTGTTACTGGTGCTCTGGATTCGGGATTTCGGACACCCCAGAGTCCACACGTTATTAAAACTGTGATTTCTCCACCTCTTCAAAGCGTCGCTTAGTTTTTTGGTCTTTCTGCAACAAAAGCATAATGATTAGGTGTCCAAGAAGAGGAGTTTTAGAGAACATTTAATATGTAGTGACCTTGGGAAGTTGTTCACTTCTCTGGTCTTTTTAAATTTATTTTTCTTTTCTAAAATGAGGATAACAATATTTGCCTCATATGGTTACTGTGAGAAGTAAATTACATAACGTACGTAAAATTCTTAGCTCAAAAACTTGTATTCATTCATTAAAATAGTTAGTGAGAGCTTAATACAAGCTAGACATCAAATATTTAATGGTAGGCAAAATAGTGATTTCTCCATGTTCATCAAATTTTCAACCTAGAGGGAGAGACAGATGGCAAACAAGGAAACATAAAAATAATTAATAATAAATTGTGGATAATTCTATAAAGGAAGAACTCAAGGTGTTATGTGAAAATAAGAGGGCCTTTGAGTGAGTAATCAATAAATATTAGTTCTTTAAAAACACACTTTTTTTCCAACTATGACAAAGAATATTTGGGAAAAACTGGATAACATTTAAAAAAAAAAGAATCTGTTTGAAGAAACACAAGAGGTCCCAAAGGCAGGAAAGGCTTTTGTAAATAAGATTCCAGAGAGAAGGTAAATAGAAAGAGATAAGACCGAAAATGCTGCTCTACTTTCTCCTGGAAGCATCCTCAGGTTCATTAGTGGGTAAAGATAGTTTTCAGCATGTTCATGGGACAAAGTCGGCATTCCAGGCTTGCTGAGGACAAGGGGCACTGACAAACACCCTGGGGTTGTAAATTGGGAGTTATGTAGTGCAGCACTATAAGAGCAAGGCAGTTTAGGTACAGGCCAGCTGTCACAAAAACTGAAAACAGCTTCAATCTAGATTGGATGAATGCAATTTGCCTAGTTTACCTGGAAGTTATCTTCCAATAAGAAAGATAACATTGCCCAGTGCCTCAGTAATCTCTATAATTTTTCATAAAATAATGTTCAGGATTCAGTTTTAAAAATTATACTATACTAGGAGACAAATCAATGACCAAAAATCATTTAAAGACAATAGAAACAGATCCACAGAGAACATAGATACTATTCACATATGGGAGTTATCAAATACACTCTTTATTTTTTTTAAATTTTATATTTTAATCACAGTTTACATTCAATACTATTTTATATTAGTTTCAGATGTCCAGCATAGTGGCCAGACAGTCATATGCTCTACACAGTGATCCTCTGATAATTCAATTGAACACCTGGCACCGTACATAGTTATTATGATACTACAAGCTTTGTGCATAAAATTTGTGCACAGGAAGGGTCCCTAGGTCTGGCCGGCAATCAGGGCTGATCTGTGGGGTAACTGGCAGGGTGATCGCCTTGACTGGCCTGGGGTCTGTGGGCTGGGGGTAGCTCCTGCATTTAGTGTCTGAACCCTGGTGGTCAGTGTGCATCATAGGCACCAGTCATTCCACTGTTTGGTCAATTGACATATTAGGCTTTTATTATATGGGATTTTTTACCACATTCCCTGTACTCTACTCCACATCCCTGTGACTGTTTTGTAACTAACAATTAGTACTTCTTAATCCCTTTACCTTTAACAGTGGGCCTTCCAAGGCCCCTCCACTCTGTCAACCATCATTCTGTTCTTTGTATTTATGAATCTGTTTCTATTTTGATGTTGATTTTGTTTCTTTTTTAGATTCCACAAATAAGTAAAATCATATGGTACTTGTCTTTTTTCTATCTAATTTATTTCACTTAGCATACTACCCTCTAGGTCCATTCATGCTATTGCAAATAGTAAGATTTAATCCATTTTGATAGATAAGTTATTACTACCAAGTCCATTGAATATATACATATACATGCATATGTTGTATATATGCACCA
Organism: Murina feae; assembly: GCA_004026665.1. Lineage (NCBI taxonomy): Eukaryota > Metazoa > Chordata > Mammalia > Chiroptera > Vespertilionidae > Murina > Murina feae. The sequence continues at coordinate 40,690 of PVJC01007883.1, forward strand.
CATGAGGGATACTGACCTATAATTTTCTTTCTTAATGATATCTTTATCTGGTTTTGGAATCAGGGTAATGCTGGCCTCATAAAATGAGCAGGGTAGTCATTTCTCTCTTTTTGAATTTCTTAAAATAGTTTAAGAAGGATAGATGTTAGCTCTTCTGTGAATGTTTAGTAGAATTTATCTGTGAAGCTATCCAGTTAGGGTTTCTGTTTCTTGGGAGTTTTTTTTATTTTTTATTACTGCTTCAATTTCATTGGTTTTAATCAGTTTGTTCAAATTTTCTGTTTCTTCTTGACTCAGTCTCACAAGATTGAATGTTTTTATGAATTTACCCATTTCTTTCAGATTGTCCAATGTGTTGCCATATAATTGTTTGTAGCATTTTCTTATAATCCTGTGTATTTCTAGGGTGTCAGTTGTCACTTATCTTTCATTTCTAATTTTATTTATTTGGATTATCTCTTTCTTTTTCTTGATGAATCTGGTAAAACGTTTATCTGGTAAAAGGTACATCTTATTTATCTTTTCAAAAAACCAGCTCTTAGTTTCATTAATCTGATCTTTCATTTTTTTTTTATTGTTTTGTTTGCTTTTTACTCTATTTTCTTTATTACCACTCTGATTTTTATTATTTCCTTCCTTCTGTTCACTTTGGGCTTTACTTGTTGTTCTTTTTCTACTTCCTTTAAGTGTAAAGTTCAATTGTTTTTTTGAGATTTTTCTTGTTTCTTGAAGGAGGCCTATAATGCTATGAAGTTCCCTCTCAGAACTGCTTTTGCTGAGTCCCATAGATTATGGATTGTTATATTCTCATTATCACTTGTTTCAATGTATCTTTTGATTTCTTCCTTGATCCCACTTTTAACCCATTCATTATTTAGTAACATGTTACTTAGCCTCTGTATGTTTATATATTTTTTTCTTGTAATTGATTTTTAGTTTCATACAATTGTGATTAGAGAAGATGCTTGGTGTGGTTTCAAACTTTTTAAATTTATTAAGATTTGCTTTGTGACCTAACATATAGTCTACCCTGGAAAATGCTCCATGTGTACTTAAAAAGAATGTATGTTCTACTGATTCAGGATGAAATGCTCTAAAAATATCAATTAAATCCATCTGGTCTAATTTGTCATGTAAGGTCCCTGTTTCCTTGTTGATTTTCTGTCTGGAATACCTATCCATTGATGTCAATGGGATGCAAAATCCCCTACTATGATGGTATTACTATCTCTCTCTCTCTTTATACCCATTAATATTTGCTTTATATATTTAGATGTTCCTATGTTAGGTGCATAAATGTCTATAAAGTCTATATCTTCTTGTTGTATTGATTTTTTTTATCATTATATGTTGTCCTTCTTTGTCTCTTATTATTGACTTATTTAAAGTCTAGTTTGTCTGGTGTAAGTATTGCTATCCCAGTTTTTTGTTTGTTTTTCATTTTAATTTGCATGAAATATCTTCTCCCATTCCTTTACATTTAGTATGTATGTGTCTCTTGTTCTGAAGTGGGTCTCTTATAGGCAGCATACATATGAGTCTTGTTTCCTTATTCATTCAGCTACCCTATGTCTTTTGATTGGAGCATTTAATCTATTTACTTTAAAGTAATTATTGATAGGTACATATTTATTGCCATTTTATTTATTATTTATATTTATGTTTCTTTTCTTTCTTCTTCTTGAAAATTCCATTGAATATTTCTTGTAATACTAGTTTGTTGTTGATGAACTTCTTTAGCTTTTCTTTGTCAAAATGCTCCATATGTCTCCTTTATTTTCAAATGATAGCCTTGCTGGATAGAGAAATTTTGGCTGTAGGTCCTTACTTTTCATCACTTTGAATATTTCCTACCGACTAACCCTTCTGGCCTGCAATGTTTCTGTTGAGAAACCATCTGACGGTCTTAAGGGAGTTCATTTGCAGGTAATTAACTGTCTTTCCCTTGCTGCTTTTAAAATTCATTGTTTTTAACTTTTGCCATTTTAAAGATTTGTTTCATGCCTTTGTGTGTACCTCTTTGGGTTTATTTTGTTTGGGATTCTCTACACTTCCTGGACTTGTGTATCTTTTTCCTTCACTAGGTTTGGGAAGTATTCAGTCCCTATTTCTTCAAATAGGTTCTCAATCCCTTGCTTTCTCCATTCTTCTTCTGGTACCGTTATGGTGCAAATGTCGCTATACTTGATGTTGTCTCAGAGGTCCCTTAAACTGTCCTCTTTTTTTAAAATTATTTTTCCTTTGTGCCACTCTGATTGGGTGTTTTCTGTTACCTTGTCTTTAAAATTGCTGATTTGATCCTCTGCTTCATTGAATCTGCTGTTCATTCCTACTAGCATATTCTTTATTTCAAATATTACATTCTTTATTTCTGACTATTCCTTTTTTATGGTTTCTATATCCTTTTTTTATGCTTACTACCTCTTTGCTAACATTCTCACTATTTTACCCATTCTTCTCCTCAGTGCCTGGAGCACCCTTATAATCATTGTTTTGAACCCTGTATCTGGTAGATTGCTTGTCTCTATTTCATTTAGTTCTTTTCCTACTGATTTCTCTTGTTCTTTCATTTGGGGCACATGTCTTTGTCTCTTCATTTGGGCTGACACCTTGTGCTTGTCTCTGTTTATTCGATAGATGTGCTTTATCTCCCTGCTTTGATAGGGTGGCCTACAGTGGTGCAATCCTTCTGATTACCTGGGCTGGTGCACCAGGAATGTCTTTTGTGTGGATATGCAAGCCCTCCTGTTGTAGTGGAGTCTTTATTGTTGTTGGCCCAAATGTGAATAAGGCTGACCATCAGGCGGTCTGACTGTGATGTTTGACCTGGACAACAGTATGAGTTGCCTTGAGGGAGCTATCACCCCAGCAGGGTCTGGTGCGTGCAGTGACTTCCTTTGGGCATACTACTCGTGGAGCTAGTCCGATCATGTTCTGTTATAGTTTGAAGCTGCCACCAGGTGTGTTGGTTCTGGGGTATCTTGGGGGAATGCATGTCAATGTAAGATGCTGCTTGTGAATGGTACTTTGCTAACAGGAGCTATAAAATGATCCCCCGTCGGTCACGGCTTGTGCTTGGCCTGGGTGTGTGTGGGAGGAACCACATTGTGTTCTGAGACTGGCTGCCACTAGTGCCAGGCCTGGGACAGGTCAGCAAAAGGCCCAAGGCACCCTGAGAAATACTGCCACCTGCCAGCTGCCTGTTAGGCTCAGATACTAAAATGGCCTCAGACAGTAATGAGTTGGGTGAGGCAGGTTTTTAGTGAGTCACCAGATAGGGGTGAGTGGTGTTCAACAGATTCAAATTCTGCAACCTTGCTGGGTCTGGGGCCATTTAGCAAACGTCAGGGTACACACACTAAGACCAGCTGCTACCCGCCTGGAGCCTGCAGACCTTTTCAGTGGGGCCGTGTCTTAGGCAGTTGTCAGAGTCAGGCCAACAGAGTTCATCAGGTTAGAACAAACTAAGATGTGGCCATGGGGTGGGGCTGTGCACAGAAAAGGTGGAGCATTTGGAGTTTTTCAAGAAAGACTGCAATGCAGGCCCAGGCTGGCTGTGGCCAGCAGATCTCACAGGGAGTTAGCAGGGAGGGGCTGGTGCCTCTCCCAAGGCCGACATGTATATAGAGTGCGGGTGGGCTGAACATAGGAAGGTGGTGCTGTCCTCAGGAAAATGGCCTCCTGGGAAAGCCACACAGATGCGTGTCTCTTTGTAGCACCTGCTTTTGCTTGAAATTTTTGTGAGTTTTTCAAGAAAGGTTGCAACATGGACAGGCTAGAACCCACAGATCCCTGGCTTGGAGCTGGGAGCTGGGAGCTGGGAGTGAGCTTGGCTTGCAGGGCCTCAGGGAGGTGGTAGGGAGGGGCTAGTTCATCTCTGCAGGCTAATGCCATGTGGGGGCGAGGAGAGGTCAAACACAGGAATGGCCATCAGCTTCTCACCCAGGCTGGCCAGGCACCCCA
>PVJC01007884.1:0-50097 GCA_004026665.1 Murina feae
AGAAGACAGTTTTTAAAAAATGAAAAGACAAGACACAGACTAAGAGAAAAATATTTGCAATTCTGATAAAAGACTTGTATCCAGAATAAAGAACTCTCAAATCTCAATACTAAGAAAACCATTAAATAAAAAAGAGGGAAAATATTTGATCAACTAAACACATCACCAAAGAAAATACACAGACAATAAACAAACACATGGAAAGATGATCGGCATGATCACCGAGGAAAAAAGAAATTAAAACGACAATGAGAGCGCAGCTGATGAGGCTCAGTGGTTGATTGCGGACTCATGAACCAATGGGTTATCAGTTCCACTCCCGGTCAGGGCACATGCCTGGGTTGCAGGCTCCATCCCCAATAGGGAGTGTGCAGGAGGCAGCCAATCACTGTTTCTCTCTCATCGATGTTTCTCTCTATTCCTCTCTCTCTCTCTCAAAATCAATTATGACACACCCACTAAAATGGCTCAAATTTAAAAAGTCATCATCCCAAGTGCTGACGAGTATGTGGAAGACCTGTAACTCCTACATACTGCTGGTGAGGATGTAAATGGTATAATCACTTTGAAAGACAATTAGGCAATTTCTGGAAAAGTTAAACAGACACCTACTATATGATCCAGCCATGCCCCTCATAGGTGTGTACCAGAGAGAAATGAAAGCATATGTCCATACAGACTCTTGTACATGAACAATCAGAGCAGCTTTGTGACAGCCAAACCCAGGAAAGTAACCCACATGTCCATCAACAGGTGGAGGCATAAACAACTGACGGTACCTCCATACAATGGAAGATTACTATGCAACAAAATTACTTAATGAACTATTTGACACATACTACAACACAGACAAATCTCAGCATAATTATGCCAAGCATAAAAAGCCAGATATAAAATACCATTAATATAAAATTCTAGCAAATGCAAACGAATGTATAGGGGCACAAAGCAGAACCGTGGTCGCCTGACGAGGAAGAGATTATAAAGGACATGAGGAACCATCTCAAACAGTGGTTGGATGTGTCCATTATCTTGGTTGTGGTTTCACAAGTGTATACATATGTCAAAACTTATCCAACTGTGCACTTAAATATATGCATTTTATTGCTTGTCACTTATACTATAAAGCTGGTTAAAAATAATGAAACAGACCTACAATCTAAAAAATAATTCCCAATTACGTGTGTTGTTTAGAACCTGCCTTTTTAGGTGGCAGGCATTTATGTGTGTGTGTATATATATATATATATATATTTTTTTTAATTAATTTATTTATTTATTTTTACTGATTTCAGAGAGAAAGGGAGAGGGAGAGATAGAAACATCAATGAGAATCATTGATCGGCTGCCTCCTGCATGTGCCCTTGACCAGAATAGAACCTGGGACCCTTCAGTCCTCAGGCTGACACTCTATCCACTGAGCCAAACCCTAGGATGACATTTCTTTTTTATAATAGGGAGAGCCGGAGCAGAGGAGGAATTACTCCATTTCAAACTGTCATCTTTGTCACTTGCTATACCCACACATCCCTGCTTCTAGACTAACAAGCTGGACAATGTAGGATCTATTACTACTCTGCCCCTTCCCCACCCCCTAGGCCCGTCTTTTGTCTCCTAAAGAAGCAGATCTTTACTTGTCTAGAAGAGCAGACACAAGGAACAAAAGGCTCAATGACTATTTGACAGATTAAAGAATAGACAACTGCTTTATTTAAAAGCTCCCTAAAGGATTACAACATTTGAGGCTATACTCTGTTCTGTTGAAATGCAGTCATATATTACCCCGATCTGTAAGCACTTGCCAACAGACCTGTCCAAGTCACTTCCTAAGTTTCCAGTTTTCGTTCCAGATCCACCAATAAATAATGTGCAGGTGTATTTTGAGAAGACATTCCTAATATTTTGAAAAGTCTCTCATTCAAATAACCCCAACAGCTTAAAACAGTTTTTCAAATGTCTATGACATTGACCATACAGGGACAATTAAGACTAAACAACGAGTCTTACATGTGAAATGTATATGAAGAAAGGCGATACAAAATAGCAGGATCGCCATCTGAAAACAAGAGGTCACACACTCCTGTTTAACAACAAAATTAAGGCTTAAAAATGATTAGCAACAGCCCTAACTGGTTTGGCTCAGTGGATAGAGCGTCGACCTGCTGACTCAAGGGTCCCAGGTTCAATTCCAGTCAAGGGCATGTACCTTGGCTGCGGGCACATCCCCAGTGGGGAGTGTGCAGGAGGCAGCTGATCGATGTTTCTCTCTCATTAATGTTTCTCTCTATTCCTATCCCTTCCTCTCTGAAAAAAAATCAATAAAATATATTTTTTTAAATGATTAGCAACATTATAAAATGGTAAGAGCAACATGGTGATTAAACCCGCTTATGGGCTGAGTGACCTTAGGCAAGCTGCCTCACTCCTGAAACTCAGTTTATTCGTCTTTAAAAGGGGGACAGATAATAGCTAGGCTGGCACAGCTCGGAGGCTGAGCTTCCACCGCTGAACCAGGAGGTCACAGGTTGGATTCCAAAAAGGGCACATGCCTGAATTGCGGCCTAGATCCCCAGTAGGGTGTGTGCAGGAGGCAGCCGATCAATGATTCTCTCGCATCATTGATGTTTCTATCTTTCTCTCCCTCTCCATTGCTCTCTGAAATCAATAAAAGTATATTATTTTTTTAAAAGTGGGGGGGGGGGATAATAGTACTTAGCTCGTAGGGTTACAGTGAAGATTAGATGTGCCTGGCTTAACAGTAACAGCTTGACAAACCTTAGCTGTTAGGATGACCCTGGACTTTCAAAGGGTCTGATTAACTCGCTAATCCTCCTTGCGGCTCTAGCGTTCCGATCCCGTCCTGCACTGGCATGCTACGTCGGAGCCTCAGTTTCCACATCCGCAAACCGGCGGGCGATGAACGCCACCCGACTTCTCAGGCTGCGACGCAGCTCCCTTCCCTCCCACCTCTCCAGAGCGAAGACCGCTGAGAAAGGAAATACTTCCCATCGCTGCTGATACAGGCAGTGTTTCCATTTCGGGCGCGTGAGGGGAGGGAGGGGGTGATGCAAACACGCGTCTAAAGGGGTCGGGGGTCCTGAGCGAAGCCTCCACACGCGCGCACGGGAGGCAGCGGCCGCCAGCGGCTCCGGAGCCGTCGGGGGCCCGGCCCCGCGCAGCGCCGCCCGCTTCCCTCCGGCGCCCGGGCCCAGGAGCCTCCCGAGCGAGCGGGGTTATTTCGGAATCACCATGAGGCAATTCTCATGAGGCAATGGGTCAGGAATGCGGCGCCGGGCCGGGCCGCTGGCGTCCGCGGGTCCCGCGGCGGCTCTACCTGCCCCGTCCAGACCGGCATCCCCAAGGCTGCGGGAGCCGGAACTCGGGGAGGCAGGAAATGAATGGGGACCGAGGGGTGGGGGCGCGGTGGGGCCGGGCCCGGCCCGGGAGGGCGAGGAGGTTGGAAGAAGGCATCTCCCCTGGGCTCCCCCCCGCCCCACCGACCCCGGACGAGCGACCGAAGCCCAACCGGGGCGCCCCCTCCTGGGAGGGGCTGACGGAAGGCGGCGGGGGCCGGGCCGAGGCCGCGCCGGGCCCCTGGGGCTCCTCACCTCCGCGATGTCATGTTCCTCCCGCCCTCCGGCTCCGCGACCGGCGCGCTCCAGGCTCAGGCGCCGCTGGGCCCGGTCACCATCGGGATGGCCCGCGGGAGGCCCGCTCGGGACCGGACGGGGGCGGGCAGAGCCAGCGGGCCGCGCGCAGACCCCCCTCCAGGCCTGGGGATCCCGGAGACTGTGCAACCGCCCCCCAGCCCGGCTGGCTCCTCCTCCTTCTCCCCCCACCCCGCCCTTCGCCGGGGGCGCCCTCCTGACGTCACCGCGCCGCGCGCCGCCACTTCCTGCTTCCAGGTGGCTGGGTGCAGCCGCGCCTGTCAGCGCTCCAAGCGCCCTCGTGTTCTCCTTTGTTATCTTTTTAATATATTTTTGTTGATTTCAGAGAGAGAGAGGAACATCAATGATGAGAGAGAATCATCCATCGGCTGCCTCCTGCACCCCCACTCTGGAGATGGAGCCTGCAACCCCGGGCAAGTGCCCTCCCTGAGCGGGCCTCCAGCCGTAACCTCCTGGTTCAGCGGTGACACTCCGCTCCGCCGCTGGGCCGGCCGCTGGGCGCAGGTCCCCCTGCGGCCTCCGGCTGCGAGGTTAGTGCCGGGTGCTCCCACGGTCCCACCGCTTCCGGTCCCGCCGCTCCCTGTCCATCCCTGAGCTGACTGCCAAGTCGAACATTCATTCATTCCATTCCCCAAATCGCAGCTCCGCTTAAGGAGCTGGGTAACCTTGGGAGGGTTGCCGAACTTCCTCGAACTTCCTCGGAGCCTCCGTTTTCTTCATGCCTTCATGTCTATACAACAATGAAGCTAGTGATGATGGCATTTTTCTTCACAGGATTATTGTGAGGATTAAATATGGAACTTGCTTGGAATTAGGTCTGGCCCATTTGGTAAGTGCTTTGCCCGTTGTTCGCTTTAGTAAGATAATGAAACACCTGGTGAGTATGTTCTCCCTGTCCCGCGACCGTTCTAGGCGAGGAGGGTTACAACAGTGAAGTGAAAAGGCAAACATCCCTGAGTTCTCCTGGGAGGAGCTACAGCAATCAAGAAAATCCTACCTGGTTTGGCTCAATGGATAGAGCATCAGCCTGCGCACTGGAGGGTCCCAGGTTCCATTCCGGTCAAGGGCAGGTGCCTGGGTTGCGTGCTTTATCCCCAGTGGGGTGCATGCAGGAGGCAGCCAGTCAATGATTCTCTTTCCCTCTCCCTCTCTAAAATCAATAAAGGTGTGTTTTTTTTTTTTAAATACTCAAGATAATATTCTCAGCCTCCTTTCTGGTCTTTCCCTGAAAATGGCATTTGAGTAAAGCTCAGATGCAGAAGCAATCAGAGGGAATAAGTCAGGGAACTAGCACTTGCAGCACAGGGGAGAGGCAAGTGCAACGGCTCTCAGGCCCTGATGCCTCTTGTATTTTAAGGACAATAAAGAAGTGTCTGGCTTGGGGGAGAGGGTGGTAGTGAAGGATGAGTCGTAGCAGATGAGGTAAGAAAGATGGAGATGGTAGAGGTCCCGAAGGCTATTATCAACAAGACAAGTAATAAGTGTTGGAGAGGTTATGGAGCAAAAGGAACCCTGTTTCACTGCTGGTGGGAATACAAACTGACACAGTCGCTGTGGAAGAGTATGGAGGTTCCTCAAAAATTAAAAATCAAGCCCTAGCTGGTTTGTCTCACTGGATAGAGGGTCAGCCTGGGGACTGAGGGTCCCAGGTTCGATTCCAGTCAAGGGCATGTACCTTGGTTACAGGCACATCCCCAGTGGGGGGTGTGTAGGAGGCAGCTGATCTCTCTCATTGATGATTCTAACTCTCTATCCTTCTCCCTTCCTCTCTGTAAAAAAAAAATAATCAAAATATATTTTTAAAAAATATCAGAAACATCAATGAGAGAGAAACATCAATCAGCCTCTATCCAGTGAGCCAAACCGGTTAGGGCAATAAAACATTTATTTAAATTAAAAAATCAAGTTACCACATACCCCAGCAACCCCTCTTCTGGGTATCGACCCCCAACATTTGAAAACATACATTTGCAAGGATATCTGTGTACCTATGTTCCTTGTAGCATTATTCACCGTGGCCAAGACGTGAAAACAACTGAAGATCCTTTACCAGAAGAATGGATAAAGAAGTTGTGATACATATATATAATGGACTACTACTCAGCCATAGGAAAAGGTGAAATACTGCCACTTGCAACAACTTGAATATCATGCTAAGCAAAATAAGTCAGACAGAAAAAGTTAAGAACCATGTGATTTCACTCATATGTAGGATGGGAAACTCAGAGCCACAAACAAACAAAAACTCATACATTGATAACAGTATGGTGGTGACCAGTGTATGGGGGGTAGCAAAGGGTAAAGGGCATCTAATATATAGTGACAGAAGGTGATTTGACTTTGGGTGGTGGGCACACAATGCAATATACAGATTGTGTAGCATAGAAATATACACTTCAAACCTATGTAATCTTATTAATCAACTAGAGGCCCAGTGCACAAAAATTTGTGCACTCGGGGATGTCCCTCAGCACAGCATGTGCCCTCTAGCAATCTGGGAACCCTCCGGGGAAGTCCATTTGCCAGCGGAGAGCAGGCCTAAGCTATAGTCGGACATCCTTAGCTCTGCTGAGGAGGCGGGAGAGGCTCCCGCCACCACTGTGTGCTGGCAGCTGGCAGCCTGGCTTGTGGCTGAGCAGAGCTCCCCCTGTGGGAGTGCACTGACCACCAGGGGAGAGCTCCTGCATTGAGTGTCTGCCCCCTAGTGGTCAGTGTGTGTCATAGTGACCAGTCATTCCCAGTGGTTCTGCTGTTGGGGTCAATTTGCATATTATCCTTTTATTATATAGGATGTCACCCCAAATAAATTTAATATAAAAAAATAAACAGTGGCCCTAGCCAGTTTGGCTCAGTGGATAGAGTGTTGGCCTGCGGACTGAAGGGTCCCAGGTTCAGTTCTGGTCAAGAGCTTGTGCCTGGATTATGGGCTTGATCTCCAGTGGAGGGCATGCAGAAGGCAGCTGACCAGTGATTCTCTCTCATCATTGATGTTTCTGCCTCTCGCTTCCTCTCTGAAATCAATAAAAGCATATTTTAAAAAATAAACAGTGAACTGGAGAGCCACTTAAAGATTTTAGCAGAAGAGGAATCTAATCTCTATGTTTTTTAAGTATTATTCTGGGTACTCTGTGAGGAATCAGATCAGGAGGGCAAGACCAGTAACAGAAACCTGTTCAGAATGCTGGAATACTGGAGCATTCATTCCTGGCTGGAGAGGAGGATGGTTCAGACTAGAGGAAGAAGGTCGAACTGTTATCTTATGCCTCTGACATATTAAAAGCCACAAAAGTAGAAAGTGAATTCAACCCACATTAGATAGCTCCAAAATCCTTTTTTCCTCCCAGTGCTCCCCTTCTCACTCTATAAAGAACTGGCACACTGTGTGCTTCATCAGCATTGAGGGAAAAGTAAGCTCCTTACAAAAATTGTCTTTCACCCTAGCCAGTGTGGTTCAGTTGTTTGGGCATCATCCTGGGCTCCAAAAGGTTGCCAGTTTGATTCCCAGTCAGGGCACATACCCAGGTTGCAGGCTCGATCCCCAATAGGGGACATACAGGAGGCAACTACTCTCATATCGATGTTTCTCTCTTTCTCTCTTCTCCCTTTCTCTTTCTCTAAAAACAAACAAACAAACAAAAACAATTAAAGAAATCTTTAGGAAAGTTGTCTTTGCTATGGCAAGGTAGCTCAGTTGGTTAGAGGATTGTCCCCATACGCTAAGGTTGTGGGTTCGATCCCTGGTCAGGGCACATTCAAGAAGAAGCAACCAAAATCAGTAGAACAATAAATAAATGTTTCTCCATCTCTACTTTCCACTGTCTCTCCCTAAAATCAAGTGGACACATTTTTTAAAACTTGTTTTTTATATACGCAAATTTAACCTAGGCAATAGGGGTTCCACAAGAAGTTGCCCAACCTGTTTCTTTTTCACTCTCCCTAAACCCTGGCCACCTTGATGACGCAAACATCCTAATTGATCTTAGGTCTGCAGGTTTGCCCTTTCCCATCCATTCTTTACATAATAACCAGAGTAATCTAAAACACAAATCTGGTCACTCCCTACCTCGAGTGGATTGCTGTTAGGATGAAATACCAAAAAAAAAAAAAAATTTATTTTCTCAACCATCTTGTCTGGTACCTATTCACTGCACCACTCTTCCTCCCACTTCATTCTTTTTGACCCAGTCATGCTGAATAAATCTCACTTCCCCTCCCAATTCTGGGCCTTCAATCAATCCATTCCCACTCCCGAGAGGGTTTATTTCCATAAACACCGGTTTATGCCTCAGGTCTCAGACTAGAAGTCAAGTCCTCTGGGATAGGAAGCTTCCATGATTCTCTCAGTCCAGGTTCTATGGTCCCCAACACACCGTTCCTAGCTTAGAACCGAACACCCTCCAATATAAACTCTAAGATGTACCATGTGGGGGTTAAGTCATTGATCTCCAAAGCTCAGCCTGGGAGCCCATAGGTAAGTCACTGGAGTCTGTGTCTCAGTTTCCTTCTCTGAAAAATGGATTAATCAAGACACTACCTACCCCATAGGTTAGGTTGCAAAGAATAGAAGAGTTAACGTTTATGAAGTACAATAAGTTCTTAATGTCCTAGGTAGGTTCTTGGAAACTGTGACTTTAAGGGAAATGACATAAAACAAAACCAATGTAACCATAGGCTGATATAAAAAAAAGTTAAGCCCTGACCGGTTCTGCTCAGCGGATAGAGCATTGGCCTGCGGACTCAAGGGTCCCAGGTTCGATTCTGGTCAAGAACCATGTACCTTGGTTGTGGACACAGCCCTGGTGGGGAATGTGCAGGAGGCAGCTGATTGATGTTTCTAACTATCTCTCTCCCTTCCTCTCTGTAAAAAATCAATAAAATATATTTTAAAAGAAAAAGAAAAAATAGTTAAGTTCCTACAGCCCAACTGCCTACTAGTTTTCTCTTTCTGTGGCACTAAGAGACATGAGTCAAGGTAAGTGTATATATGGCTTTGAATAAGTCATTTATTGTAATGGAGCTTTAATTCTTTCATCTTAAATTCCTATCTCACAGGGACGTTTCATTAGGACTTAAAATGGTTTAGTGTCTGCTTTATAATTAATAAAGCACTGCACAAATTTAAGAGAATTTTATATGTGGCACAACCAGGTGCTTAATGTTTACTTTATAATTAACACAGTACATTGATTATATTTTGCCCAATTTAATGAATGTTAAATTTTGCAATACCACCACATAACACAAGAGGGAAGCCTTTCCATTTTTATTTCCACAGTAGGTCATCAAACAAATATTTTTGGGCTTTTTCTACGTGAAAGTCTCAGGGTGTCAGAATTTTTGAGGGGTCAATAAAACAGCTCTGCACGTCACTCATTCTTGTATATTTTCTGGAACAGCAGTTTCTCGGAGATGCTTTGCTCAGAATGTTAAAGCTGCTGGCCTGCCTCTTGCATTTATTATTGTTCCAATAGCCATTTTCATCTGCCAAATTTGCATTTTTTTAATTTATTTTTTTAACAGAGAAAGAGGAAGGGTGGGGGAGAGAGAGAGACATCGATTTTTGTTGTTCCACTTATTTATGCATTCATTGGTTGTCTCTATGTGCTCTGACCAGGGATGTAATGGCAGCCTTGGGGTATCAGGACGACGCTCTAACCAACTGTGCCAGAGCCAAATTTGTATTTATTCTTCTAACGCTTAAACAAAAACCACCGAAAAACATCCCCAAATTTCCCCGAAAAAAGACATATTTATTTTCTGTTTTCCCATTGAGCGTGTTTTCTTTGAATCAGGAATATATTTTATTCATTTTAAAATCTAGCTTTCCTGAACCTCTGCCATTGCGCATAGTCTGATTAGGGGATCTAAGCATTAAGCCAACTGTGGAGAAATGTCCGCGGAAGGTTCCCAATTAGCTTTTCATAGAAAATACTTAAGTTTACTTGGATATCAGATTCTTCATCCCATCTCTTCCTTCTAATATTGATAATGTAGTGCTCTCCAGCGTCCTCGGTAAGGAAAATGTCGGTTCCCAGAAGTACTGTGAGGATTTTATTGGTCTGAAACATGAAACAGAGACAAAAGCTTCTACGCTTTCTCCTCTTAGAAAAAACAGCTCTCTCTAGTATGACGCTTTCAAAAGAAAAACTACACTTCCCATGATGCCTCGGACCCGGAAGGAAGTGATACTCGACCCCATCCGTGATGCTTATAGACCGGAAGCCAGGACCTTAGTTCTCTTTCCCATCTTGCGAGGTAAGAATGGCGGCGCTCTTCTGCAAGACTCGATTTCAGGACCCCAATCCTTCGCCATCTGAACCAGGAGGGTATCAAGCCGACACCTGCAAGGGTCAGACATGTCTAGGGCCAACTGAGACGCCTCCCAGGCGCTTCATTAGCCTCGCTTGGGTTTGCAGTGGCACTCGAAGAGGGTGAGGTGGGATGCCGTAGAGGCTCCTGGTCTCCGGCTGCTCGCTACCTTCTTGGGCTGGGGGAACGGAGCCCTCTGGGGGTCCGTAGCAGGCTAATGGGCCCGCAGGGACCAGGGGCATGGGTGCGCGCTGTGGAATCCAGGGCCAAGCTGCCAAAAGACGCCGCTGAGCGTGTCTCAGCCACGTTGAGATTTGGGGATGAGGCCCAGTACTACTTTCGCGTCTCCACACGTTCGCGACCGGAAGTGTCGTGGGCTTTTTTTTTTTCTCCGAACGTGGCCAGAGTTTGGGCTAATTCTGTAAGATGCCTTCACGTCTTGAAGTGTGTATGTAGTGGTCTGAAAGAAGACCCAAATTAACCGCTATGGGGTGGCTGCACATGTTTGGGGTTTGGAGGTATGCCTGTCTTGGGAGGGATGAAAAGTATGTTGTCGCTACTTGGAGGGGAGGGCTTATCTGGGAACCCCCTTGTACGGTTAGGATATTGCCTTGTTAGGGGATAATTGGTGAGTACCTTTTAAAAATCATTACGTATTGCCCTGGCCGGTTTGGCTCGGCGGATGGAGCATCAGCCTGCGGACTGAGGGGTTCCAGGTTCGATTCCGGCCAAGAGCATGTAGTTTGGTTGCGGGCACATCCCCAGTAGGAGGTGTGCAAGAGACAGTTGATCAATGTTTCTAACTCTCTGTCCCTCCCTCTTCTGTAAAAAAAAATCAATAAAATACATATTTTTTAAAATTACGTATTGCTAGATGGCGGGTGAAAAGAAAACTGAGAAGCCCGATACTAAGGAGAAGAAGCCGGATAGTAAAGAGAAGAAACCTGAAGCCAAGAAGAAGGCTGATGCCGGTGGCAAGCCTAAGGCCCCTAAGAAGGGGAAACCCCACTGCAGCCGAAACCCTGTCCTCGTCAGAGGAATTGGCAGATATTCCCGGTCGGCTATGTATTCGAGAAAGGCCATGTACAAGAGGAAGTATTCGGCCCCTAAATCCAGGGTGAGGAAGGGGTGCCGGACACCACTAACCATTGATTACGTACATTGTGTCTTAACCTTAAATTTTTTATCTGCCTCTGAGGCTTTGTTGCATTTGTGTTCTACTAGATTGAAAAGAAAAAGAAGGAGAAGGTTCTTGCTACTGTCACAAAACCAGTTGGTGGCGACAAGAATGGTGGTACCCGAGTGGTTAAACTCCGCAAAATGGTAAGCTTTGGGGGACACTGTAGTTGGATGTTTAGTTGAGGCTTGAAAACTGTGGTAGGGTCTTTCTGTGTACTCAGGTTTTGGAATTTTATGTTTGCCAGAGACTGACTTACGAATGAAAATGGGTTCTGGCTTTGCAATGTGGCTGTTTGATATTAAGTAGAGTTAACTTTTCTCTGCTTTTGTTTCTCAGCTTGTAATAATAAAGAAAGGTTTGTCGCACATGGTTGTTTTTGAGAGTTAGATAACAGAGCCTAGGGCACTCGCTGCCAAGGTTATAGTTGGTTGTTCCACTAGAGTTTCATTGATTTCAGAGAGGGGGAGAGACAGAAACATCAATGATGAGAATCACTGATTGGCTGTCTCTTGCACATCCCACGCTGGGGATTGAGCATGTGGGCAAAGAAAGCATGGGGTCTTATTTTTATAATTAACTGGCAGTACTGGTCAGAACTGTCTGGTTTTGTACAGTTTGTTTTCCTTTGTGAAAAAAGTGGGAGGAATCATGTTAATGGTACAGATTGGAACACATTTAATTTGAATGGAAAGCAAGCCATGCCTCCTTTATAACATATAACATTCTGGAGAAGTATAGTCAGGGACCTGAGGGAGGCTTGAGAGACACTGTTACACGGTGTATAATGAATGATAGCTTGTCATGCAGTCTCCAAAGTTTGAAGTAAAAGGGTTGTAGCAAAGGTTTGATTGGCTGTCAGCTCTGCTTAAGCTGATTAGCTTACTTGAATGACTTGGACCTGTGGGTTCTCTCCAGCCTAGATACTATCCTACTGAAGATGTGCCTCGAAAGCTGCTGAGCCACGGCAAGAAACCCTTCAGTCAGCATGTGCGGAGACTGCGGTCCAGCATCACTCCTGGAACCGTCCTGATTATCCTCACTGGGCGCCACAGAGGCAAGGTGAGCCTGTGGTGCTTGATTGTAGTGATGCATTCTGGGTAGACTCCTTTAGTACCCAGTAACTAGCATTAGATGTTTAGCCCAATATGTACAGTAACTTATTACTACCTGCTGCTGGTAATAATGTAACTTGTCATAGTTGCACCAGATACCCATATACCCAACATGTTTATGTATTTGAGTCACTTTCTTTGGTGGGTTTGCAGGGGCAGAATTACTGAGTGAAAGGTTATTCACTTCTTAATGTGGAAAGTAAAGGCTGCTTCTTTTTAAAAGAGAACAAGCACACAAGTATTGCTTATATCTTAGTGTTACCCATTAGCAGTTTGGTTCAGTTATTTCCAGAGCTGCTACGCATACGCACATATAGACGTTTCCCTTACCAAATCTAGAAACCTGTGGCTTGGTTAATTCAGAACTCAGTTTCTAATTACAGAAATGTCTACCATTTCTGTTTAATTTACAGAGGGTGGTTTTCCTGAAGCAGTTGGAAAGTGGCTTGCTACTTGTGACTGGTAAGAAAGCCCTTGGATTTTATATTCTCTGAAACTTGTCTTTTTATATTTTTTTAACTGATTTTAGAGAGGAAGGGAGAGGGAGAGAAAAACATAAATGATGAGAGTAAATCATTGATCAGCTGCCTCCTGCACGCACCTCTCCTGGGTATCGAACCCACAACCCAGGCATGTGTAATGACCAGGAATCGAACCATGACCTCCTTTTTCACAGATCAATGCTCATCCACTGAGCCACACTGACTGGGCTGAAATTTGTCTTTTTAAATGCTTGCAGAGACACTTTGCTTCCACCTATGTGGAAGTTTTAATGCCATGAGATGCTGAGCCCCATTTCATTGCCTTATATACTTGAGTTCTGAGGAATCAGTATTTCAATGTTATGTAACATTATCAAGTAGCTGTCACCTAAACTGCAGAATGGTTGCTACCAACCCCAAGGAATGCATCCTACCCAAGACTCCTAATTGGTCTGCCATTTGGCAGTAGAATGGAGTTCCTAAATGGGCAAGGGAAAAATTGAGGCCACAGGGTTCAGGCTGAACCCACAGGCCAAGAGGTGGTGGAGGAACTTTACTTAGCCTTGGGGCACGGGTTGTTAGTGGGCCTTATTTTCAGCAGTTGACAGCCCAAGGGTGCAGGCGGACATAACACTTGCAGCAAATCATCTCATCTCAATTGTACCTTCTCAATGGTAACACTGTGCTCAATCTTAAGGATGATGGTTTTGCCAGTCAGGGTCTTCGCAAAGATCTGCTGCCTCAAAGAAAAAAGAGTGAAAAGGTATTGATGGAGGCAGCAGAAAGAACAGTCTGGAATTTCTTCAGATCCAGAGAAAATTCAGAAATTCAACTCCCCCGATTTCACCAAATTCAAAGTCAGTTCTAGAGCTTTGCTTCCCTGTTCCTCATTATATTGATTTCTCCCCACTTAGGACCTCTGTCCCTCAATCGAGTTCCTCTTCGTAGAACACACCAGAAATTCGTCATCGCCACCTCCACCAAAATTGATATCAGTGGTGTGAAAATCCCCAAACATCTCACTGATGCTTACTTCAAGAAGAAGAAGCTGCGCAAGCCCAAACACCAGGAGGGTGAGATCTTCGACACAGAGAAAGAGGTGAGCTGCTGGTTCTGTCCTTGCCTCATAGCCATGCCTCCTCAGTTCAGGGGTGAAAATAAACAAAACAAAAATAAAAGTTGTGAGTAATGAGGAATATCTGGGGAGTAATGTTCCAGATTTTGCTAAAAACTTCTTAATAGCAGGTGGGAGCTCAACTCACAATCCTGAAGTTTTGGCAGAACTCTTGAGTTACTGCTTCTATTCTGTTGGGAATCTGTGTCTTTGGTGTGTTGTTGCAGTGATAAAAGGATGTGAGCTGTTGGTTTTGTTGTTTCCCAGCCCTCCAAGAAAAGCATTATCAAAATTGCTTTCTAAATATTCTTGGGATTTGAGTATTTGAAATGATTAATCCAGGAGTTTGGTACTTGTGCCCAACTTTTACATGCTTTTCTCTTTTTTCTCTTTATAGAAATACGAGATTACAGAACAGCGCAAGGTTGACCAGAAAGCTGTGGACTCACAAATTCTGCCAAAAATCAAAGCTGTTCCTCAGCTCCAGGGCTACCTCCGCTCTCTGTTCGCTCTCACCAATGGGCTTTATCCTCACAAACTGGTGTTCTGAATTGCTTATAAGAACCCAATTAAATAACTGATATGTTTCCTGTGTCTTTTTTCTTTCTTTCTTGTATTCCTGTTTGACTTGGCCAAAGAGAATTGGAAGCACTTCCTTAGGGTCTAGCTTCCCAGCTATTTCACCCAGGTCCTATCAATATAAAAGAGCATTTCTCCAATCACTATGCAAGTTAATGCTAAAATGTACGTGGATGAGATAGGTCTTTTAGGTCACAGACTTTCATCCCATTCAATCATTTACAATCCATTTCTCCCCCATCTAATTATCAGCATCACTCCTATAATCATCCTATTCTGTATAATAAAAATGGAATATGCAAATTGACGATCACTCTGGTCAATTTGCACCCACAGCTGAGGCTAAGTTCCATAATGAGCCTTAAGGAGCAATCAGCAGGGACCTGAGGTTTCCCGACCATCCACCTCCTGCATGGGGCTTGACAGGACCTCAGGCTGCTCCTTTGCCCTGGTGCTGGGCCAGGGGACCTCAGGCTGTGCCCCCTGCCCTGGCCCCAGGCTGGGGGATCACAGGCCACTCTGCCCAGCAGGGCTTGATGGGAGGCCTCAGGCTGTGCCCCCCTGCTCTAGCACCCAGGGGACCTGAGGCTGCACCCCCTCACCTGGCAGGGCTTGATAGGGTGGGACCAGCCGGGTCTGGATCTAGCCCAATGAAGGGGGGCTGTCCAGGTTTGGGTCTCCAGCAATTTTGAGGTGCATGTGGGTGGTTGAAGACTTGACTCTGGGTTCCATGGTGCACCCCAGACTCGACAGGAGGAAGATATTCATATACGTTTTACTAATTTTCTTTAATCTCTGATACTTCTATTATAAAGGGCAAATAGCAATATTAAAATATTTCCTCTAATCCCCTTTTTAATATGCACAAATTTCGTGCACTGGGCCACTAGTCTATAATAATAAAAGCTTGATCTGCTAATTTGGCTGGACAAAGCCAGGAAGGAAGGTGTACTTCTGCATGAAATCGGGCCTCTAGTTAATAATTTATTAAAGCTTACCCAGCAAATGAATATTGTTATTTACCCTCTTTTTTAAAACTAATATATAGTCTATTGTATGTATAGAAATACACATATTTTGGTAGTTCCATAGAAAGTGTCTTTAGTGCTACATAGTACAGTAGTCCCCCACTTATCCCATGGGAGATGTGGACTCCTGAAATGAGTAGTGCCAAATGCTTTGTATACTTTTTTTCCTACACATACATACCTATGACAATTGGAGGCATCAATAATGGGACAATTATGCTGTGATAAAAATTAGGTGAATGTGGTCTTAAAATACATTCACCTTCATGCTGAGGCGAAGTAGGCATTGTGAGAAGATGTTAGGCTGTTAACTCAGGAGGATCATCTGCTTCGGTGACCCTGGATCACTAAGCCATGACACCCTACAGTTGGTCTTTTTATGACCAGCTAGCATATGTAGCATGGGCACACTGGACAAAGGGACAATTCACATCCCAGATGGGACGAAGAGGGACCCTTGAGAGGTTTTATCACATGACAGGATGGTGCACAATTTAAAACAAATTATTTCTGGAATATTAATGTTTTTTGGACTGGTTGAATGCAAGTAACTGAAACCGTGGAAAACAAAACCTTTGATAAGAACTGTCTGGCACTACTCTATGGATATTTGGGTGTCCATTTGCAATTATAAACTGTAGTAAATGGCATTAAGTAGGCATATAGAAAGCCAAGTAGGTAGTGATTTTTTTTTTCTAAGAAAAAGGCTTTATGCATTTGAATTTCTATCAAAATGCCAAAGCTATACCAGTTTATACTCATGGGCAAGAACGCCTGTTGGGTTTTTGGCAATAGAGAAGTAAAAAATGGCTCAGATGGGTTTTGGTTTTAAAGTTAATTTTCTTTTCTTTTTTTTAAATATATTTTATTGATTTTTTTACAGAGAGGAAGGGAGAGGGACAGAGAGTCAGAAACATCGATGAGAGAGAAACATCCATCAGCTGCCTCCTGCACACTCCCCACTGGGGATGTGCCCGCAACCAAGGTACATGCTGCTGACCGAAATCAAACCCAGGACCCTTGAGCCCGCAGGCCGACGCTCTATCCACTGAGCCAAACCGGTCAGGGCTAAAGTTGATTTTCTTGAAATATATTTACATTTGATGAAATTCCTGACTCTTAGTGTGCAGCTTTGTGACATCTATGATTTGTAAGCACCGCTATCACTAAAGATCCTGCATGCTCTTTTTTAAATAAAATTTTTCACCCACTCCTTGATGCCATCAGCTTGTTCTCTATTGGGCCTTTTTGTTTTGGTTTGTTTTTTATATTCCACATATTAGTGAAATCTTACAGTATTTGCATGCTCTTTTAAAGTCAGCTCTCACTGTAGGTAACCAATGGTAGAATGTTCCTGTAGTTTTGCCTTTTCCAGAGCATCAGATAGCAAGCTAAATTTTAGCATAACATTTTTGAGTTTTGTTATGGTTCAGGGGATCTCACTGCCAATCAGTATTCATTGTATCAAACTATTACTATTCTAAATTTCACCCATAGAAAGCCATTGAGTTTGTCTGCAATTATTGGAGATTATGAATAAAGCCACTAAACAATTGCATACAGGTTTTTGTGTGGACATGTTTTCATTTCTCTTGGGTGATAATAAATGACAGTCACCACGCTGTACATTATTTCCCCATGTTTGTCTTTTTTATATTCTAACCGTTCCAATAGGTGTACAGTGATAGCCTCAGATGCATTTTTTTTATTGTCACCTGAGGATTTTTTTTTTTAATTCATCTTAGAGGGAGAGAGAGAGAAATATCCATTGGTTGTCTCCTCTATATGCCCCACTGGGGTTCAAACCCACATCCTAGATATGTGCCCTGATGGGGAATCAAACCAGTGACCTGGTATTTGGAATGACATTCAACATAGGCCTTAGGTAAACTTCTAGAAGTTAAATGATAGATCCGAAGGCATGGTCCTTCTATAACCTTTGCATATGTCTAGCCAAAGTGATTTATCAAAAGGGTCATGCTAATTTAAAGTGCCACCAGAGCCCTGACTGGTTTGGCTCAGTGCATAGAGTGTCAGCCTGTGGACTGAAGGGTCCCGGGTTCGATTCTGGTCAGGAGCATGTACCCTGGTTGCGGGCACATCCCTAGTGGGGGGTGTGCAGGAGGAAGCTGATTGATGTTTCTCTCTCATCGATGTTTCTAGCTCTCTCCCTTCCTCTCTGTAAAAAATCAATAAAATGTATTTTAAAAAATAAAAATAAAGTGCCACCAGTATAGGTGTGTTTACCCCAGAGCTTCTCCATCCCTGGGTTCAGACACAAAGGAACTGAGACCCCAACCTAGACAGTCCATGATTCAAGCACCCTGCACATTGCATTTCATATAAATGCTTTCCTTGTGTTTACTAAATCTGCCCCCTCCCACCCTCATGTTTGTATAGCTAACTCATACACATCAGTTTCCAGCATTCAATGCGATATCCTCAGGGAACCTTCCCACTTTTCAGACCAGGTCCCTGGACTTCTCATCCCCTTTGGAATCACTTGCTTCACGTGAGTTCCCATCCTAAGCTTCTTGAGGCAGGGAAGCTAAGTGTCAGACCTAACACTTAGCTTGCACAAAGTAGGCACAGTAAATGTCGACTGAATGAAAACAGTGTTTGCTTTTCTTCTGGCACAAACTCTATGAGCCTCTCTTTTGCCCACTCTTCTTTTGTGGGGCTCCTGACTCAATCTGTTTTGCAGCGGGGAAGTGTTTGCAAATTAACAAATTCCAATCGGAAATTCCGGTGCACCAAGGCCCTTTATGCTCGCAAGGGGGTGCCAGAGAACAGGCGTCTTTCTGAGCTCCGTGGTGCTGATTTTCCTGTAGAGCTGCTCTTTTTTTTTTTTTATGAATTTCAGAGAGAAAGGGAGGAGAGAGAGATTGGCTGCCTCCTGCAGATCCTGCAGTGGGGGTAGAGCCCGAAACCTGGGTGTGTGCCCTGACTGGGTATGGAACCTGGGAGCCACACCAGCCCGGCGAGAGCAGTTCTTCAAGCTGCTTTGTCATTATGCTTTTCATAAATGTGGATGCTTGTCCCTTAGTTACGATCATTCAAAAGCTCTAATGAGACATTCTCCCTCTTCATTTTCCAATACTATCCTCAGATTACCTTTTCCCCATTGCCTCATAAACCTGCCCACCAGCTGAAAGAATATTCCTTGAAAACAAACAAACAACAACAGCAAAAATTACCCACCATATCACTTGGAAAAAGAGTGAGTAGGTGTGTGTGCATGTTTCCTCTTTGTGACAGTGATTAGTGAGGTGGAAATAATCCATCTCCCCCACAGATTCTGTTCGGTGTGTCTATTTAGCAAAGGTGTGTGTGTGCGTTCCTTGTGTTTTCAAAGACCTTAAAAATTAACATGGCTGTTCTGCTTAAAGCTATTTCAAGCTCTATTAGGCTTATCAAGGACTACTTATCTTTATACCACACTCGAATTTTTCTGAGCCGGGTAAGGATTACAGACTCGTTTTAGACAGCCAGCTGGTGTAGAAAAGCCAGCAGAAGGGAGGGAGATACTGCAAATTCCCAGAGGGGCCCCGGCTGGGGTAGCGAGGAGATGGTCTGAATCAGCAGGCTTGCTGTCTCTTGGGGAGGTACCTTCCAGGGGAAACTGAGTCCCAACTCCTAAGAGCTTTCTCATGCTTCCTCTTTGCTTCCAACTTAAGGTTGCCCAGATAACACCCTCTCTTGCTCCTTTTCCCATCCCAAAACCCTCCCACCCCATTCTCAAATGGAAGCATGAAGAGAGCAGTTCCAAAGAAATCATAAACCTTTCCTTTCCATGAATCTGTGATGGATGTTTTCTGTGGGCACAGTGCATGATTGTGTGTGTGTGTGTGTGTGTGTGTGTGTCTATGTGTGTTTGTCTTGGCTAAATTTAGATTATTTTCCTCCAGGCTCCCAGCATCCAGTTCTTTTGACCAGGGACTTGCTTTGCTTGCTGATCTGGTCTAGAAATTCCCAGGAAATGGTATTTTTTCCAGAGGGGGTTCTATGAATATTAATTCAACAGCAGCCTCATCATGGTACAGTGGCAGCCATGTGGCCCTATGACTAATAACTGTTGCTAAAATATTAAATAACTACTCATTATGCAGTCTACAGACTTTCAGTCCTGGGTATGTGCTATTTTCACTCACTGTGGTGAAAGACAGTCGTTCCTGTGCACCTTGAGTCCTGGTCTTGAAATCTAAACGAAAGTAGGAGAATTTTTCTCTGAGCTGCACACCATGGTTATTCAGATCCCCAAACCTGAACATTTAAAAATTGTGATGGTTGCCCTAACCAGTTTGGCTCAGTGGATAGAGCATAGGCTTGTGGACTGAAAGGTCCCGGGTTCAATTCCAGTCAAGGGCATGTACCTTGGTTACAGGCACATCCCCAGTAGTGGGTGTGTAGGAGGCAGCTGATGGATGTTTCTTGCTCATTGATGTTTCTAACTCTCTACCCGCCTCCCTTCCTCTGTAAAAAATCAATAAAATATATTTTTTAAAAAAATAAAAATAAGAATTGTGATAGTTGCCATTTGGTTTGGAACTTGTGAGCAAAAGGAATAAAGAGGTGTCTTTACAGCCCAAATAAGGAAGCTGGGATTGTAGAGAGAGACCTAGGTTCATTTCTGAGGTTGAATGTTTACTGGCTTTGAGACTTTGAACAAAGTATCTAACTGGGCCTTGGCGTCCCAGCTGAAAGTGGGGAGAATAATACCACCTCTTTCAGAGGGCTGTTATCAGGATTTGCTGAAATGGCCGTCCTTTCACATTTGCTTGTTTTGTTATTTTCATGGCAATATGTACTCTGAACTGCTGGACTTATTGTCATTTTGCTTCTTATCTATCCCCTCACACTAGACTGTCAGTTCTTTTTTAAAAAATTGTTTTATTGATTTTTAAAAAGTATTACAGATGTCCCCTTTTTACCCCATTCCTTCCTCCTCCCCAGTATTGCTTTTTTTTTTTTTTTTTTTTTTTTTTTTTTTTTTTTTTTTTTTTTTTTTTTTTTTTTTTTTTTTTTTTTTTTTTTTTTTTTTTTTTTTTTTTTTTTTTTTTTTTTTTTTTTTTTTTTTTTTTTTTTTTTTTTTTAGAGAGAGAGAGAGAGGGAGAGAGAGAAACATTGATATGACAGGGAAACACACCAATTGGATGCCTCCTGCATGCACCTGGATGACTGAGGATCGAACCTGAAACCTGGGTAAGTGTCCTGACCATACCCGCCACTTTTTGGTGCACAGGAGGATGCTCCAAACACCTGAGCCACGCAGCCAGGGCAGCTTCTTTCAGGAAAGACTTTTCTGCCTTGTTCAGCACGGTAACCCCACACCAACAACAACGTCTGTCACACATCAGTAATCAAGAAATATTTGTTGAGCCCTAATCGGTTTGGCTCAGTGGATAGAGCGTCAGCCTGCGGACTCAAGGGTCTCCGGTTCGATTCCGGTCAAGGGCATGTACCTTGGTTGCAGGCACATACCCAGTGGGGAGTGTGCAGGTGGCTGCTGATCGATGTTTCTCTCTCATCGATGTTTCTAACTCTCTATCCCTCTCCCTTCCTCTCTGTAAAAAATTAATAAAATATATTTTAAAAAAAGAAAGAAAAGAAATATTTGTTGAGTGATTAAGAATAGACATCTCCCTGTGGAAGATATTTTGCATATGTTAGATTAGCTGTCCAGGTTTTTGAGAGCAGGAAGTCAATTTTTCATATATTATTTCAGATATTCAGATATACTGTATCTCCCAGGACTTGACACCTACTAGTGGCTTAACAAATGCTTGAGGCATAAACATAATGAAATTAACAATAATTGTAAGGGACATGAGATTGTTGCAACCGTACAATGTATATGAGTTATTTGTTTGAGAGGAGTCAGTGCCGAATGTAGCTAGCTAGGGATTCAAGTCTCCATCCTGCCAATTCCTAAGCAGGTGCAATTCACTTAATTCTGAGTCTCAGTTCCTTGTAAAATGGGGCTATTAATGAATACTCTGAAGGGTGTTATGATGGATAAATAAATTGATGTACCCTCATTCAGGTGCTCCATAGCTTTTATTTTTTAATTTTTTGCTTTTTTCAAAAGTAATGCAGGCTCTAGGAAGAAAACTTGGGAAACATTCCAAAGTACAAACCACAAATTCCCCAGTCACCTGAAAATGCACTCCTGAGATTCACGCAAATGTTATCAGAAATGATACCCTCCCAGACATTTATTCTACACCTATAGTCACACAATACATGTAATTTGAAAAATGCAATCACGCTATAAACAGAATTAAATCTCAAATTTTCCTTACTAACTTTGGCCTGATTTTTTTCCATTTAGCAATATATCATAACATTTACTTGTGTCAGTATTCTTCATAAGCATTGTTCTGGATGGCTTCATAACATTCTATCTTATGGATATACCATTATTATAGTTAACCAATCCCATATTGTTGGACATTTAACCTGATTATAATTCCTCTCTGATACACAATCCTAAACTGTACATCCCTGTACACATATCCTTAACTATGGATTGAATTATTTCTTTTGGACAACTTCCTCAAAGTTGAATTGCTGAATCAAAGGTTATGCATCTTAATGTTCTTCAAGTTTATTTTATTTACTAGTGTCCTGGTGCACAGATCTGTGCACACTGAAATGAAATTAATTAGAAGAAATATTTTAATATCGCTACTCACCCTTTATAATACGTAGAAGTGTCAATCAAATTCACGATGGACAATGACAGATCAAAACATATGCGTGCAATTGGCGCCAGGGAGAGCTTTATATGTATCGCACATGAGGGAGTTAAGTTAGCCTTTTATATATGTAGAATACACTTGTCTAATTAGACCTGTTTTCTGATTTAGCTAAACTTTTTCCAGCCAGTGAAGCACCCCAAATTCTCTTTCAGGTAATGGTCAGCAACACAGCAGTAAATATCAAACAACAGATTATTGTAGATCACACAGGGAGAACAAAAGGTAAAGTGTTTAACTGTAGCAGTGTTTGACTCTATTTTGCACAGTGTGAAAACCTGAAGTCATTTTCAGGGTCCACCATTTCTTACTTCTTTTCAGTTGGGTCAAGTTTCTAAACTCTCTAAAATTCTGTTTTCTGGCTAACGAAAAGAAAATAGGATTCTACCAAGTCTCCTGTCTACCTACTCCAGGACTTCTGTGAGGATCAAATAAGAGGAGGCACATGAAAATGCTCCACAAACATTTGGTTAAAGTGTAAAATGTTTGTATCTGGCTATAAAGCAAGTCGTGTTCTTGGGCTACAAGAAGGATAGTTGTTAGGGAGAGGAAGCTGGGCATTGCTACATGACATCATCACCTGGCGCCCACAGCCACCATTACCAGTCTGGGCTGGGCTGTGGGCTGCATTTTGCACCATGAGTCTTGGTAACGTTGGCTGTGATTTGGTGGGGTGTTGCTCCTGGGTGGTGGCAGGGCCTGTGTCCCACTTGGGGGGAGCCGAGTGTTGGTTTGTTGGGGCCAGGTCAGTGGTGCCAGTCAGTGGGCATCATGGTGGCTCCTGTGTTGAGCGTCTGGCCCCTGGTGGTCAGTGCAGGTCATAGCTACCGGATGGTTGGATGGACACTTATTATTTTAGCCTTATATATATATAGATTCTTTATTAAAAATATTTTTTAGAGCTGTTTTAGGTTCCTGTTGAGAGGAAGGTACTGATATTTCCTGTGTACCTGCTGTCCCCACACATGCATAGTCTTCTCCATTATTAACATATGGCAACAAATGATACATTTGTCACTACCAATGAACCTACATTGACATATCATCACCCAAAGTCCATTGTTTTCATTAGGTCTCACTCTTGCTGTTGTATATTCTCTGGGTTTGGACAAATGTAAAATGACATACCATCATGATATCTACAGCATATTTTCACTGCCCTAAAAATCTCTGTATTCTATTTATTTATGACTCCCTTCCCCTAACCTCTGGCAACAGATCTTTTTATTGTCCCCATAGTTTTGCCTTTTTCAGAATGTCATGTAGCTGAAATCATGTGATATGTAGCCTTTTCAGATGGGCTTCTTTCACTTAGTAATACGGATTTCAGGTCCCTCAGCGTCTCTCAGGGCTGGAGAGCCATTTCTTTTTAGCACCAAGTAATATTCCATTGTCTGGATGCACTAGAGTTTATTTATGTGTTCACCTACTGAAGGACATCTTGGTTACTCCCAAGTTTTGGCAATTATGAATAAAACTGCTATAAACATCCATGTGCAGGCTTTTGGTGGACACACATTTTCAAGTCCTTTGATACAAAGGAGCGCTTTATTTTTTTTTTTGTAAGCATGAAAGCAATACAAAGATAACATTCTCAACTCAGAGTTCTAGAGCAGTCCTACTCTGCTTGGCAACTCACATTAACAATTTGGTATGTATTCTCCCATACATTTTTCTCGACACATATAGTTTTTTTTTCATATTTGTATAAAGATTGGATGGTGTGCGTATTTTTAAGGTTTCTATCAATCAGTGTTGAATGTTGATGAAATATAACAAATAGTTTGAACTTTCATTCAGGGAGGATTTATTATTGCCAGTCAGACGGCACCAAGCATTGTGACTGGTGTTTTATTTTAATTTTTTTAAAAAATAGTTTTACTGATTTCAGAGAGGAAGAGAGAGTTAGAAACATCAGCGATGAGAGAGAATCACCCATGGGCTGCCTCCTGCACGTCCCCCCTCCCCCACCCACCCACTAGGGATTGAGCCTGCAATCGGGCCTGTGCCCCTGGCTGGAATCGAACCCAGGACCGCTTCGGTCCACAGGCTAATGCTGTATCCACTGAGCCAAACCAGCCAGGGCTCCCACTGAGTTTTGAGTGCTAGACTTTTTAGTAAATATGAAGCACCTACTGTGCGGTTCTACCCAGGGCTTATGCACAAGTTTGCAGCGCCTACTCTGCGCCATCTTTTTTGCATATATCACATTTACACGTGAGAGCAGGGAGTGCACTAAATGCTCTGTGGGGGCTCTAGTCTGAGCGAGGGGTGCACATCTGAGTTGGAAGAGGTACCAGGTGGACTGCAGACCCAGGGCGCCCCCAAATGGCTAGGGCAAGAAGGGGAGCGGGCGGTCAGTCTGAGAGCAAGATGGATTGAAAGGCGACGCGGCTCGACCCGGCTGCAGGGGCTGCGGGGCGGTGGGCGGGGCCAGCGGTGGGCCGGGCCGTATTGTCCGCTCCGCGGGGCATGCCGGGAGCCCCGCCCCCAACATGGCGTCTCACTGACAGTTGGCTGCCGAGCGCCAGAGGCGGATCCTGCTTCTCAGGGCGGCGGCGGCGGCGGCGGGGCCGGGGTCTCCGGGGCTGGAGGCTGGGAGGATGGCGGCTCGGACTGCCTAGGGCGGAGCTGCACGGGCAAGACGGCAGGCGGGGCGTTGCAGGCGGGCGCGCCTGCTGCTGCCATGGACTGGTGAGCGCGGCGACTCCTGCTCGCGTCTCCCCTGGCCGGGCGGCTGCTCCTCTCCGTCAGCACCTCAGCCGGGGCCATGGGCTCCTCGGCGGCCGCGGCAGCTGCGGCGGCGGCGGCCGCGGACTCGGCGCAGTGGCTCTCGGTGAAGGAAGAGACCATCTTTCTGCACGACGGGCTTATCCGCGTCACCGACCTGGCCGAGCTGCCCAGCGAGATCCTCGGGGCCCCGGAGGCCGCCGACACCGACTTGGAGGTGAGCGCGGCCGCCCCGCTCCTCTCTGCCGTCAGAGGAGCCCCTCTGCCCCGCACCCCGGGGTCGGCTCTCACCTCAGCCCCGAGCCCGCGGGGGCTGCCGGGGCAGGTGCGTGGGGGGCGCGCGGCGGGCAGGTGGGAGAGCGCGGCGGCGGGGCTGCAGACCGCCCGCCCGCCCGCCCCCTTCCCTCGCCCCTCGGGCCCAGCCCCGCCGGGGGTGGCATTTGTGCCTGTGCCTTCATCTCGGCGCCAGCGTTTCCTCAGACCGTCACCCGGCGCGGCCTTCGCGCCCCAGAGGAGCCGCGGCCCCTCCCCAGCCTGTCTCCCCTCCCCCCCACGGACCCCAGGACTCACTTCCCGGGCACACCCGGGCGCTTAGCTTTGGGGACATTTCCGTTTCAACGCGATGCATCACCCCTCTTTCCTTCCCCGGTTCTGTGTTGATTTTTATTTATTTATTAATTTTCCACCACGGTGGAGGTTAGTGGCCGCTGCCGGTCCGCGGGGTGGGCAGGCCGGCAGCTGCGTGTCCTGCCTCGGATGGACGCGGGGCCTTTGTCCGGGAGGCGGGCGGTGCGGCCCTCCGAGCGCTCTGCGCCAAGGGTCGCGGGCGCTGTAGGCCGCGAGGCCTGTTGGTGAGCGCGGGGGTCGCCGCGGCAGGTGCCAAAGCGGATCTCAGCAATGTTGCGCCTGCTTTGGGCCGGAGGGGGGTGGGGGCGGGGGAGGGAACCAGGGTGATGGGAACTTGCCATCCACCTGCCTTGGATGCTGACGCTGCCCCCCGCCCCTCGCTCGGTGCGATGACACCCGGACGTGCAGGTGTAGCTCGGGTGTGCGGGGGGCGGGGGTGGGGGTGGGGAGGGTCAGGAAATTCTCACTGGCGCGGGCTGTACACGGAATGCGAGGAGTCTTTTGTGTTTTTCGGGTTTGCATGCCCTTTGGCTTTCTGGCACAAGGAACATTTATAGAAATGGATTAAGACCCGTTACTGTCCCTTCCTGGAAACGGCCGTGATCGGATCGCGTTGGCGGAGACCTTTCTCGGGACGTGCCTGAGTCGCGAAAGCGGTCCGCTGTATTTTTGTTGTCTGAGTTTGGGGCTGGGGCTGCAGCATTCCCATTGTGAACTCTTAATTGATTTATTTTACAGTCTGGCCACCAAAACAGAGGAAGATACGAGTTGCTAGGGAATTCCTAACACTGAATCATAGTTGTATTGTGTCTCATTTGGGCTTGCTCTATAAAAAGTAAGGTGTGTCTGAGTGTCTTATCTGCTTGAAAACTCACTATGCTGTGATGGTGGAATCTTTTAATTTAATTGGCTCTGTTGTACGAGATATGGGAAGTGGATGCTCTTTGTTCCTTAGAGACCATTCTAACTTCACAGGTCCAAAATATGTATATATGTAATTTATTTATTTTTAGGATTAAAAGGAGTAGTAGTTAGAAATGCTTCAATTGTTAAGTTGGTTTTCCTAAGATGTTTACTTTATAAATGTGTTGAATGAAGTTGTCAGCCGTTTCCACAGAAGAATGATTTTAAAAAGAAAGAACATCTCTGGCTTGAGAGATTAAAAAAGAAAAAACACCTTAAAAATTTATGGTTTGACCTCTCAGAAACCAATATGTGTAAGGGTGATAAACATTTATGACTGGCAGTTGTAAAGAACTTTTTTTCATTTCTTTACACGTTGTATAGGCTATGTAGTATCAGGAGAAGTGGGTAGCTAAGAATGTTTTTGTAGCTAGTAAGTTTGTATTTGTGTGGGTATGTTCATATTTAATTATGATAACATGGATTAAGTGTATCCTTTGTGTCTGGCCCCATCTTACTAAATTCTCAAAATGATCCTAGTAGCTACATGTTACTCATTATAACAATTGTAAATATTGCACCCATTGTACAGAAAAGGCAAGTAAAGTGAAGAGTAGGTATGTGACTTGCTCAAGATCACACACAGAGAAGAGCACCTGGACATTAACTCCAGATCTGTGTTGGTCTCAAACACATCTGCTCCTGATCATAATATTCTACTTTCATGCATGTACGATATTTATATTTGTAAGTATTTAAAATTTCATAATTGGCTAAAGATAGGGTAGTAAGCAGATACCTTAATATCCTTTCTAATAACATTCTTTTTAAAATTTTATTTTTCAATTACAGTTTGCATTCAATATTTCTATTAGTTTTAGGTGTGCAATATAGTGGTTAAGATAATCATGCTTTTTACAAAGTGATCTCCCCAATATTTCAAGTAACCACCTGGCACCTTACTTATTACAATACCAGAGGCCCGGTGCACAAAATTCGTGCATGTAGGGAGAGGGGGTTCCCTCAGCCCAGCCTGCACCCTCTCCAATCTGGGACCTCTCAGGGGATGTCCAACTGCTGGCAGTCAGGCATCATACCTCTCACAATCTGAAACCACTGGCTCCTAACAGCTCACTGCCTGCCTGCCTGATGGCCCCTAAACCCTCTACCTGCCTGTCTGATGCCCCTAACTGTTCCCCTGCTGGCCTGGTTGCCCCTAACTGCCCTCTCCTACTGGCCTGATCCCCCTAACTGCTCTCCCCTACCAGCCTGATTACCCCTAACTGCCTCTGCCTCAGCCCAGCCTCCATGGCTTTGTCTGGAAGGACATCTGGAAGGATGTCCAGAAGATGTCCCATCTAATTAGCATATTACCCTTTTATTAGTATAGATTACTGACTATATTCCCTATGCTGGTAATTTACATCCCTGTGACTATTTTTTAAAACAAATATATTTTTTATTAGAGGCCTGGTGCATGACATTTGTGCACTGGGCGGGGCGGGGGGTGTCCCTCAGCCCAACCTGTGCCCTCTCACAGTCTGAGACCCCTCAGGGGAGACTCTCTGAGGGGTCTTAGTGCTGCCTTGGAGTCAGGAGAGGCTCGCCAGCTGTTAGCCCAGCTTCTGGCTGAATGGCACTCCTCTTGTGGGAGCACATTGACCACCAGGGGGCTGCTCCTGTGTTGAGTGTCTGTCCCCTGGTGGTCAGTGTGCATCATAGCAACTGGTCGTTTCACCGTCTGGTCAATTTGCATATTAGCCTTTTATTATATAGGGTTTATTTTAGAAAAGGAGGGAGAGGGAGAGATAGAAATATCAATGATGGGAGAGAATCATTGATTGGCTGCCTACTGCACGTCCCCTACTGGAGATTGAGCCTCAAATATGGGCATGTGCCTTGACCGGGTATCGAATCAGGACCTGGTTCATAGGTTGACCCTCAACTACTGAGCCACATGGGCCAGGTCCCATGATTATTTTGTAACTACCAATTTGTATTTCTTGATCTCTTCACCTTTTTCACCCAGACCTCCCTTCCATCTGGCAACCCTTAGACTGTTCTCTGCATCTGAGTCAGTATTTATTTTGTTTTGTAGATTCCATATAAGTGAAATCATATGGTATTTATTTTTCTCTCTCTGATTTAGTTCACTGAGCATAATACCTCTTGGTCCATCCATGCTTTTGCAAATGATAAGATTTCATTCTTTGGTCAAGTAATAGTCCATTGTACAAACAGTATGTATCTCAATTTTTTTATGCACTTGCCATTAATGGGCTCTGGTACCATTATGTTTTCACATTTGAGAAAGATTAGAGGTCCATCAACTTTTTAAAAACTAACTTTTGAAATGCTACCACCCCTATGAATTACTCTTTTTCATGCCTCTCCTTCCAGTGGACATTTGGGTGAATAATGGCCATGTATTTTTTTTAAAAAAACAGCCACTTAAAAAAAAACTTTATTTTAGAGAGAGAGGAAGGGGAGGGGAGAGAGAGAAAGTGAGAAGGAAAGAGAGAGACTTGTTTTTCCATTTATTGATGCTTTCATTGGTTGATTCTTGTATGTGCCTTGACCAGGGAATAAACTCACAACCGATGCTCTAACCAACTGAACTACTCAGCAGGGGCAATGGCCAAATTTTCACCAGGGTTTTAGAGTTTTATAGAATCCTTCAGTTAACAGTTTTGCATTTTGGGAGGTGAGACTCAAGTTAAGCCAACTAATTAATGGTTGTGAACCTTAATGTATAAGACTGCACTAGCAAGCATTTGTGATCTTGCTTCCCAGCAGTTGTCATCAGCTTGTCTCAAATAAATTCTTTTTGTTGTTGTTAATCCTCACCCAAGGATATTTTTCCATTGATTTTTAGAGAGTGGGGGAGAGAGGGAGAGACAGAGAGAAACATCAATGTGAGAGAAATACATTGATTGATTGATTGCCTTCCACATGCATCCAAACCGGGGATTGAGCCTGCAACCTACATACGTGCCCTTGACTGGAATTGAACTTAGTACCCTTCAGTCCACAGGCCCAGTGCTCTAGCCACTGAGCCAAAGTGGTTAGGGTTCAAGTGAATTCTTACAAAAATTTAAAAAATAGAAAAGAAAAGACTGCACTAGCTGAAATGAAGTTGCAGAATTTTAGAGCAAGAAGATGCTTAGCAATAATTTCTTTCATTTTAGAAAGAAGTTATCTGAGATTAGGAGAGATTATGACTTGGTCCCTGTAGTGTAGCTAGTTAAGGAAGAGCAAAGGATTAGACCCTTGCTTTCCTGCCTTTGAATTCCAGTGTTCTTTTCACTCTGTACGTGCTGCTCAAAGTTAAATGTCAGTATGAAAAAAGAACCCATCCTGAGAAGATCAGCATTAACTGAGCATTTTAATTTAAGCAAAAGATGAGCATTTGAATTAAGAGTTTTCCCCAGGAAATTATAAAGGGAGGTGATTTGTTATATATATATATATATATATATATATATATATATATATATATATATATATTATATATATATAAATATATATATAATTAATTGATTTCAGAGAGAAAGGGAGAAGGAGAGAGAGAGAGAGACAGAAACATCAATGATGAGAGAGAATCACTGATCGGCTGTGGTGATCGAGCCCGCAACCCAGGCATGTGCCCTTGATCTGAATCAAACCACAGGCTGACACTCCACCCACTGAGCCAAACCGGCCAGAGCTAAAGGAAGGTGTTTTGGTTTTATTTTTTAAATCAAATAGTGTTTAATCAACAAATTTATTCAATGAGTATTTGTGGAATTCAGGAGTGGAATGGGCCCTCTTTCTACATTTTTGGGGTTACAACCCCAGGGGATAAAAAAAATTCTTAGTCCTAGCTGGTTTGGCTCAGTGAATAGAATATTGGCCTGCGGACCAAAGGGTCCTGGGTTCATTTCCAGTCAAGGGCATGTATCTAGGTTGCAGGCTCCTCCCTGGCCCGGGTTGGGGCATGTGCAGGAGGCAACCAATTGATGTGTTTCTCTGACATAGAATATATATATTTTAATATATTTTATTGATTTTTTTACAGAGAAGAAGGGAGAGGGATAGAGAGTTAGAAACATCGATAAGAGAGAAACACCAATCAGCTGCCTCCTGCACACTCCCCACTGACCAGAATCGAACCTGTGACCCTTGAGTCTGCAGGCCAATGCTCTATCCACTGAGCCAAAACAGTTAGGGCTGACATCGATATTTCTCTCTGTCTTTCCCTCTCTCGCTCACACTCCCTAAAAATCAATGGAAAAATATCCTCGGGTGAGGATTAACAAAAACACACATACACACACTAATGCTTTTATTTCAGTGGGAGGATATAGACAATAACAAGTAATCAAATATACAATGTACATATACTCTACATAAATGTCAAATGATAAGTGCGGTGGAGAAAAGTATAGCTGTTTTACAGTGAGTGTGGGTAGAAAAGGAAAGCCCAGGATGGCATTTGAGCAGAGACCTGAAGAAAGTGAGAGAGTGCCATATGGCTACTGGGGAAAGCTCATTCCAGACAGGACAGCAAGCCAAGTCCCTGAGAGGGAAGCATCCTTAGCTTGGAACTCCGAGCCCAGTAAGCAGAGGGAAGAGGACAGTGATAGGAGTTGGGGGTATGGGTGATGCAGATCAGGTAGGGCCTTGTAGATAAGGACTTGGGCATACTTTGTGTGAATTAAGAGTGAGGTTTTTTCTTGGCCTTAAAAATAGTTATCTGTATTTAATTTTACATTGCTGGCAAAAGCAAAAAGCATGTAGAGAATTATTTTTAAGTGTTGAAATATAATTTTAAGAGAAATAAAAACTAGCTCAAAAATGCCCACTCAAATATTGAATTTTGTATTATATTTTATAGAACATTAGTCTTTTTTTAATGAAGATTTTATAAATGAAAAGCAACACAATAGCTCATTTGTGAAAGTTTCTGCTTTCTATCGCATTTTTCTTTACAACTTCCAGGTGGGGACAGGCATATGGATGTTGACAGATATACTAATCGACTTGCTCAACATGGCCAATATATTCTTTACCTCATAGTAAAAATTAGATTAATTTTGAACCCAGGCATTTTAGTTAGTGTTTCTCATTTTTCACCCTCTTCTGCCTCCACTACACACACCATTAAAGGACTTGAACATGAATGTTCATGGCAGCTCTATTTCTGTTTGCCCAAAACTGTTCACCAAAAGGTGAGTGGATAAACAAGTGTGGTATATCCCTATGGTACCACTCAGCAATAAAAAGAAATGAACTGTTGATATTCACAACAGATTTATAATGAGTGCAAGAACCCAGTCAAACACTGTAAGATTTCATGTGTATGGAAATTATAGGAAATGCAAACTAATCATTAGTGACAGAAAGCTGATCAGTGTTGACTGGAGGTGGAAGCAGATAGGAAGGGATCTTTGAAGGGATTTCAAAGGAGCATGAGAAGACTTTCAGGGTGATAAGTAGGTTCCCTATTTTGATTGTGGTGATGATTTCATGGTTCTATGGTTGTATGTTTCATGTGTCAAAATGGATCAAATTGTACACTTTATATGTGTACTGTTTATTTTATTCCAGTTATATCTCAACAGAACAAGTAAACAAAACCCACACAGGTCCAGAATGCTTTACTGATAATGTAGGAAAGGAAAAAAGGCTCAGCAGGGCTTGCTGTTTTTTTTTCTTGTTTGTTTGTTTGCTTGTTTTTTTGCCATGTAAGGAGAGGAGATTTGGTTTTGGACCTGATCAACTGAAATAGTCAAGGCTTTGAATACTTAGGATATACTTAACTGAAATGTTTGAGACAGTATTTAGATTTATAAATGTTGACCTGTTCTCTAGGAGGATACTGCTAGCTTGTTTATCTTTGGTCAAAATTCTTTGGAAAGTGTTTATGTGCTTTTATTGAATTCTAAATTCTAGATTTAGGAATGTTAGTGGATAAATGAATAAACTACCTTTGTTCACCAGTAAATTGACTACCATGTAATTAATGAGCACTGGAATAAGAGTCACTGAATCTTGGTGCAGTGTTCTGTGAGCTTGGGCAAATGGTTTGAAAGCTCTGAGTCTTGGCTGGCTAGCTGTCAAGTTAAAATGAAGTATCTGAGAACTGTGGGAGGCAGCATTGTCAGGAGGTCAAAGTCAGGTTTAAAGAGCCAGATTGGGGTTGAAATTGTGGCTCTGCCTCTCACTAGCTGTGTGAGTTGGGCAAATTCCATACCTTTAGTAATCCTTCGTTTCTTCTTCCACTGCAGGTTCTTTGTCATTGTCACCATTTCTATCATGGCCATGACAACAGTGTCAGCACATTGTGTGCCAGACTCAGTGCTAAGCACTTCCCATCCATTAACTCATTCGGTCCTCACAAAAACTTTGTGAGTATGAGGTTGGTACTATTATCCTTATTTTACAAATGAGGAAACTGTGGCACAGAAGTAGAGTAATTTGACAAAGGTCATCTTCTTAGTAGCAAAACAGACTGAAATATATCTGAGTCTGGTCCAGGGTGCAGGCTCTAAAACCATGGTGCTAGGCTGCCTCATTATCTGCAAGAGGTGGATAGTAATAGGGTTAATGTCAGGATTAGCCATGGAGGAATGTGATTATGTATGCTCAGTGTGTGGACTCACTATATGGTGCTCTGTTGCTGAAAGTTAGTTTATGCTTTTTCAGTCAGTGCTTATTGTATATGAAAGCAAACGATCCCATCAACAGCGTTTTTTCCCCTCTAGTAGTGGGTAGTGGAGGTAGTGGTGTGTGTGTGTGTGTGTGTGTGTATGTGTATGAAAGAGAGAGAAAGAGAGAGAAATCCTTCTGGGATTTTCTTCCTTCTCAATTTATTTGCAGTGTGCCTAGTTAGATAATAGATAGTCTCTACTTCACTTTTCCTCCAATTGTATGTCTAAGGTCTTGCTAAATAAGTCAGTTTTGATTATTATCTGTTTTCTTGGCTTCCATGTTGACTGTCACAAAATACTACCTGTTGGCCAGGACTGCTGGATAGATTGTCATCCACCTGTTCTTTCCCAAGTCATAAGGTGTTTGAGGTGATAATTATGGGAGACCTGTCAATTCTTGAAAATGCCCTGTGCTTTCTCCTCCTGCTCCCACTTTCCATCTTGTTTTACAGTGGCAATTGTTGGGTGAACACAAGGAGTGTGATCTGCTTTGCAAGCTGTTCAGTTAATAGTTGTAGACATGTAAATAACACCAGGTGATCAACTATGGGACAAATGCATAGTTACTTTAGGAGAGAAGACAGCAGAAATTGTAAAACTTTTACTTTGATCATACATTTTTAAGATTCTTAGGTATCTATTACATTTTTAGAAACTAGTACATGAATACATTCTTAAAAAATGGAAGTAACAGATGAAACTGAAGTTCCTTTTTGACTACCATCCCTACTCTTGGTCTCCATCTATTCCCCACCCCAGTTAAATCAGGGAGAAAATTGTTTGTATATTCTTCAAGACTATTTGTGAATATGTATGTTTATATGTGTGTATATACATAACACTTTGTGATGCTAGACCTGTCTTTGTGTAACTTGCTTCTTTAAAAAACTCAATGCTCTGTTTTGGTTTTCCTATGTCTTTATGTATAGATCTACCACATTTTTAAAGTGTTGTACAAGACTCCAGAAATACCATAGTTTATTTAACCATTGACCTGTTGATGGGCGTCTTGGTTTCCTGTTGCTGTGCTAACAAATTATCAACAACTTAATGACTTAAGACAACACAAACTTATTCTTTTACATTTTTGGAGATAAGAAGTCAGAAATGCTTCACATTATGTTCATGTGAAGTGTTGGCAGATCTGATTCCTCCTGGAGACGCTAGGGGAAAATCTGTTCCCTTGCCTTTTCACAGCTCTAGCACCCTCCTGTATTCCTTGGCTTACAGGATGACTCTTTCCTCCATCTTCAAAATTCATCACCCTATTTTATGACCTGTCATCATTCCTTCTCTGACTGACTCCTCTCACATCCTTTTTCCAAGAACCCTTGTGATTGCATTTAGAGGTCAATAATCCAGGCTTTCTCCATCTCGAGATCCTTAATTTAATCACATCTGCAAAGTCTCCTTTGCCATCTACAGTCACATCCATGAGCTCCAGGGATTAGGACATCTTTCAGGGATTCTTCAGACTACCATAGCAAGTATTTCGGTTGGTTTCAGTTTTTCACTATTTTTTTTAAAGGCTGCTGTCATTACTTTTATATAATACTTTTATTTTATTGATTTTTTAGAGAGAGAAAGGGAAAGGGATAGAGAGTTAGAAACATCAGTGAGAGAGAAACATCGATCAGCTGCCTCCTGTACACTCTCTACTGGGGATGTGCCAGCAACCAAGGTACATGCCCTTAACCGGAATTGAAGCTGGGACCCCTCAGTCCACAGGCCGACACTCCATCCACTGAGCCAAACCAGTTAGGGCTAGTTTTACACTATTAAATATGGTCCTTTAGTGCATGTTCTTGAATGCTTGTTTGTGCACACATGAAAGTATTTCTCTAGAGTAGTTCCTGAGAAGTAGAATTATTGGGTGGTGGGTGACCATTTTAAGTTTTAATAGATACTGCCCAATTGCTCTCCAAATGACCATACCAGTTCATATTCCCAAGTAACATTTCTCGATAGGACCTCTTTTCCCCATAGAGATAACTTTAGAATTCATGGATTTGCTTAAATTTCTTATTTGTCCAGGGTCCTCAAACTTTTTAAATAGGGGGCCAGCTCACTGTCCCTCAGACCGTTGGCGGGCCGGACTGTAGTTAAAAAAACAAACAAACTGTGAACAAATTCCTAGCACACTGCACATATCTTATTTTAATCAGGGCAGGCAGCAGAGGCAAAAACACCCAGCATGTGGCCCACGGGCCGTAGTTTGAGGATGCCTGGTTTAAGCCAATAGCTTGCACTCCAAAAATGAGTCCAGTGGGTGTAATTGGGCACCTGGAAATGCAGGCTGAACCATGGTCAGCCGAAAGGAGCCAGA
Organism: Murina feae; assembly: GCA_004026665.1. Classification (NCBI taxonomy): domain Eukaryota; kingdom Metazoa; phylum Chordata; class Mammalia; order Chiroptera; family Vespertilionidae; genus Murina; species Murina feae. The sequence goes on from PVJC01007884.1 coordinate 35,509, forward strand.
GCTTTCTGTTCCTGCTGCCTAGCTGTTATCACATCCCTGCAGAGCACTTCTCTTGTGGTGTGATCTCCTTGGACTCCTGGCATATACTCACTTTGGTCAGTAATCCAGTTAATACAGACCATGTCCATATATAGACAGGAGAGAGCAACAGCTTCTTATTCTGATGGTCTGGGGATGCTGCCAGAGGCCCACAGAGCGAGGGAGCTGCCCACTCTGGGAAGAGATGCACTGGCCCCTAGAGTGTGTTCAGAGTGTACTAGTACAGCAGTTGTTACACAGACTGTTTCAACTCAGATCCTCTTAAATCTTCTCTTTTACATGCCAATATAAGGAGTAATTTTGTGTTTTTGACCTACATGAAAAATAACTGATATTAAATTGATTGTATTTGAATGCTATACAAAACTTAAAAAAATAATAATTTAGCCCAGCTGGTGTGGTTCAGTGGTTGAGCGTCAGCCTAATTCACAGGCTTAGGAGGTTACGGTTGATTCCCGGTTGGGGCACATGACCAGATTGTGGGCTCAGTCTTCAATATTAGCATGTAGGAGGCAGCCAGCGAATGATTCTTTCTCATTATTGATGTTTCTCTCTGAAATCAATAAAAATATATTTAGAAAAAAAAGACATTTTAAAAATAAAATATTTTTATTGATTTTAGTGAGAGAGGAAGGGAGAGGGAGAAAGAGAGAAAAACATTGATGTGTGAGCACAACATTGATTCAACCAGCTGCCTTCTGTACACCCCTGACCTGGGATCGAGCCCGGAACCCGGGCATCGACCCTGGATCCTTGGCATGTGCCCCCACTGAGAATCGAACCAGCAACACTTAGGTACATTGGATGATGCCCAATCAGCTGAGCCACACTGGCCGGGCCTATGCAAAACTTTTTTGATTTTAAAGAAGTAATGCATAAATGTTGCAGAAAATAGAGAAAATGCCTAAAAGAGTAAGAGGGAAAAGAAATATTCTTTAATTGCACTACAGTCACATCCCTAGGTTCCAGGGATTAGGACATCTTGGTTGGTTTCAGTTTTTCAATGTTAGAAATGGTTCATTAGTACATATCCTTGCATGCCTATTTGTGCATTCACGGGAGTGGTTCTCTAGAACAGTGGTTGCCAGCCGGTGGTTTGCGGACCACTGGTGGTCCGTGAGGTCCGAAAGGTTGGTGATCGCTGCTCTAGAGTAGTTCTTGAGAAGGAGAATGGTTGGGTCATGGGTGACCATTTAAAATTTTACTATGCAAAACTTAATTAAATTTTTTGCATCTAGATGGCTAGACCTAATTATTTTTTTAAATTTATCTTTATTGTTCAGATTATTACAGTTGTTCCTTTTTTTCCCCCCATAGCTCCCCTCCTCCCATTTCCCACCCCCCCTCTATCCCCAAACCCCAATGTCCTCATCCATAGGTGTACGATCATTGTCCATTCTCTTCCCGCACCCCCAACACCCTTTACCCCCGAAAATTGTCAGTCCACTCCCTTTCTATGCCTCTGTTTCTATTCTATTCACCAGTTTATTCTGTTCGTCAGATTTTTTATTCACTTGATTTTTAGGTTCACTTGTTGATAGATATGTATTTGTTGTTCATAATTTTTATCTTTACTTTTTCTTCATCCTCTTCTCAAAGGATACCTTTCAGCATTTCATTTAATACTGGTTGGGTGGTGATGAACTCTTTTAGCTTTTTCTTGTCTGTGAAGCTCTTTATCTGACCTTCAATTCTGAATGATAGCCTTGCTGGGTAAAGTAATTTTGGTTGTAGGTTCTTGCGGTTCATCACTTTGAATATTTCTTGCCACTCCCTTCTGGCCTGCAAAGTTTCTGTTGAGAAATCAGCTGATAGTCGTATGGGTGCTCCCTTGTAGGTAACTAACTGCTTTTTTCTTGCAGCTTTTAAGATTCTCTCCTTGTCTTTTGCTCTTGGCATTTTAATAATGATGTGTCTTTGTGTGATCCTTCTTCGGTTCCTTTTGTTTGGAGTTCTCTGTGCTTCTTGGACTTGGAAGTCTATTTCTTTCACCAGGTGGAGGAAGTTTTCTGTCATTATTTCTTCAAATAGGTTTTCAATGTCTTGCTCTTTCTCTTCTTCTGGCACCCCTGTAATTCTGATGTTGATACGCTTGAAGTTGTCCCAGAGACTCCTTACACTATATTCATACTTTTTATTTTTTTTTCTTTCGGCTTTTTTGGCTGGGTGGGTTTTGCTTCCTCATATTTCATATCTTTGACTTGATTCTTGCGATCCTCTCGTCTGCTGTTGGATTTCTGTATATTATTCTTTATTTCAGTCAGTGTATGCTTAATTTCTAGCTGGTTCTTTTTCATATCCTCGAGAGTCTCACTAAATTTATCAGCAGTCTCTAGAAACTTCTTGAAAAACCTAATAACCGTGGTTTTGAACTCTATATCCAGTCGTTTGCATTCCTCCATTTCTGTCTTTTGTGATCTGTTTCTTAGTCTCTGCATTTTGGCTTTCTGTGCTAGGTGTCCTATATAGGGCCCAGTGATTCAGCCTCCCCAATCACCTGGGGTGGACACTCTTGTTGTACGCCTTTGAAGGCTGGGTGCACAGTCTTGTTGTAGTTATCACTGGGAGATATCACTGCGGGGAAATGACCTGCAGGCCTTTCTCCTCGTTGTTTGGAGTTTGGATCTATTGGAGTTCTGTCTCAGCTGCAGACCCTTAGGTTATGCTGCAGGCAGGCAGGCGCACAGCTTGGGCGGGGTTGTAGGTGGGGTGGGGCGGGGTCTCAGAATCACCGGGGGTGGAGCGGCTCACAATGGCTTCCCCTCTGCTGATGCCGCAGTTTCTACCGGGTTTGGCATCTCCAAGCCCTGGAGGTCTGCACACGATTCTCAGTCCCTGAATCTCCGCGTCAGTGATCGCCGCAAACAGCACTGCTAGAACGCTACTGGTCTTCCGCTGTCCCGTTGCCCCACAGCCTGCATCGCATTCAGTGCGACCCTATAATCTCCTTTCAAGCCGCGGACCCGAGCGCTGCTGCCGCTCCCTTTCACCCGCACCGCCATGCCGCTGCCTCCGTTTCGTGCCTCTGTACCTTTCAGTTTGGGCGCCGGGAACTTCTATTCAGTCTCAAAGCACTCCTTTTCTTGCCTTCTAGTTGTAAAGCTTCCCCTCCCTTGGTTCTAGAGGATGGCCGTTTATCTGTATAATTGTATTTCTATAATGTAGGTGTGGAGGCTGCGCATTTAGGTATATACCTCATGCCGCCATCTTGGTTCTCCCTCAACTTAATTAATTTTTTACTATAGTAATTAGTTTTTACTATTTTCTTCTCTTCAAATTAAAAAATGTTTTTATTGTGATAGTTGACATGCAGTATCTATATATATAACCTATATATATAAAAGGTTAAGTGACCAATGCAACTGACCGGCTGGTACGTATGACACGCACTGGCAGTTTAGTCCTGGGAATGCCGTGCCATAAATGAAAATTGAGAGTAGGTACAATCATTATGCTACTGATAAATCTTAATAATAAATGGGGTCTTTGTAATGGTACTAGATTTATTACCAAAATATTACGCCTAACATAATGAAAGCTAAAGTATTAACAGGATCTGCGGAAGGAGATGTTCTGATTCCAAGAATTGATTTGTCCCTGTCTGACACTGGCCTCCCACTTAAATTAATTCAAAGACAGTTTCCCATGATGCCAGTATTTGCAATGACTGTTAAAAAAATCTCAAGGACAAACTCTAGACAGAGTAGGAATATTCCTACCTGAACCTGTTTCGGACATGGTCAGTTATATGTTGTTTTCTCTCGAGTTTGAAGAGCTTGTGGTGTTAAAGTTGTAAATATTTCATCACAAGGAAAATTAGTCAAGCACTCTGAAAGTGTTTTTACTCTTAATGTGGTATACAGGGAGATATTAGAATAATTTTAATCAATTTATCACAAACTCCTGGTCAAGGGGACAATTTGCATATTCTTCTAATTAATTTCAGTTCAATGTGCACAAATTCATGCACTGGGCCACTAGTCCTATATAATAAAAGGCTAATATGCAAATAGTCCCGTCTATGGGAATTCGACCAGGGGGCAGGGTCAGCCCACCAACCTTCCATGGCCCCTTCCCCTCTTCCCCTGGCCCAATTTGCCCCCATCAGGGCGGGGAGACCCCACCCATGTATGAATTTGTGCACTGGGCCTTTAGTTATTTTATATTAGTTTCAGGTTCTATTTTCTTCATATATAATTGGGATTATATGCTTTATGCAGTTTTGTATTCTTTAATCACTGATTGGAACCATTTTGTCAAATAACTTAAAAACATAATTTTTAATGATTGTATGGTAATTTATGGATATACTATAATTGTTTTGCTGCACATTACTGCTTTTTTAAAACATCGGTTTTAAAGATAATTTAAGCTTATAGGAGGCTAAAACATTTTTAGTATTTAGAGTGTTATTTGTTTGATAAAGTTTGATAAATTATAAATTTGTAGTAATTATTAAAGTGTATTTCTGCAACCCGGTACTATTGATAGTTTATAATTTAAAGGGATGTTTATAGTGCTAAGTGATTTCTCTCCAGGTGATGTAGAATATTTGTGTGGAGCTTTGAGTTTCTGAAGTGCTATTAAGCACAATTGTGGAATAATTAATGTTCCACAATGGGATACCTGGAGGACACACTTGAATCCCTAGTGTTTTTGCTGAAATCCACAGTTGACTGAATTACTAGGTCATAGCACAGTGTATAGATTAGTAGTAAGGAGATTGATCATTTGCAGATAGTTTTGTGCAAATTATAGGTTTAGTAATGCTAATAACTACAGTAATGCTAATAATTACAGATGTAGCATTGAAATAATTGTTTTACACCAGCAAAATATTAACATTTAGCTTGTTCTAGTATTTGTAACACATCTGATCCTGTTTGCTTCGTGCTCTGTAGTTTGCATTACTGATTTCATACCAACAACGTCTAATATAATAGATATAGCTATTCACAGAACAGACTGGAAAACCTGGGCCTCCTATCTCTATTGATATGTTTGCTTTTCCTTACTGTTGAAATAAAATAATTAAGAATGTTAAAGGATACTCTGTGTCAATGCATTTTCATCAAAACAGTGGTACATAATAGAATTACCTTCTTTATTTCATGATGCTGATTCCTTCCTGATTATCTAGGTATGGTATAGCTGAAAGACATCAACTGGTTTATTTAATTTAGAAAGGAGCAAAATGGCCCTGCCTAGTGTGGCTAGGTTGATTGAGCATCTTCCCATGCACTAAAAGGTCGATGGTTTGATTCCCAGTCAGAGCACATGCTCAGGTTGTGGGTTTAATCCCTGGGTCAGGAGGCAACTCATTGATGTTTCTCTCACATCGATGTTTCTCTATCTTTCTCCCTCTCCCTCTCTGTTGCTCTCTCTTTCTAAAATAAATAAAGACATTTTAAAAATATATTTTTTATTGTTGGTGGTATTACAGATATCTCCTTTTTCCCCCCTTTACCTCTCTCCTCTCAGCCCCTACCTGTCCACCCAAGTCTTCACTGCCCTATTGTCCATGTCCATGATAAAAACATTAAAGAAAACGGGTAGAGAGGTAAAAATACATTTGGGGGACTTTGAAGAAAGTACTTTTTGGATGAGCTTATAATAAAGCAGCATTTCCTTTCCCTCAGAGGTCCTGAATCAGACTAAGGATCCGTAGGCTCCCTGGATAGAATTCAGAGGGTGTGTGAACTTGGATGGGAAAAGTTAAATCTTTAATTCAGCTTTTTTTTTTTTTTTTTTTTTTTCCAAAAAGCACTGAGTTCCGCCTGACTTGTGTGGCTCAGTGGTTGAGCTTTGACCTATGAACCAGGAGGTCACAGTTCTATTCCTGGTCAGGACACTTGCCCAGGTTGTGGGCTTGGTCCCCAGTAGGGGCTGAGCAAGAGGCAGCCCATTAGTGATTCTATCTCATCCTTGATGTTTCTATCTTTTTCCCTATCCCTTCCTCTCTGAAATCAATAAAAATATTTTTTAAAATATATTTTATTGATTTTGTTATAGAGAGGAAGGGCGAGGGATAGAGAGTTAGAAACATCTATGAGAGCAAAACATGGATCAGCTGCCTTCTGCACACCCCCCACCTGGGGATGTGCCTGCAACCAAGGTACATGCCCCCGACTGGAATCGAACTCGGGACCCTTCAGTCCGCAGGCCGACTCGTTATCCACTGAGTCAACCCGGTCAGGGCAATAAAAATATATTTTTTAAAACGACACTGAGTTCCGTTAGCCTGTTGTCACTACTAAGAACTTGGAGACTTTTAAAATTACTTTGGTAAACTAAATAGAGCATGGCTCCATATACCATGAACTGTCTGTTGCCTGTAAGGACAAGATAAGCACAGAAGTGGAGAGTAGTAAGCATTTAGAAATTTCATTACAGTTGCTAGACTAATTTTATACTTGCTGAACTTAATTATAAAGCTTTGGACTTGTAGTTTGTTACCTTTTTTCACTTCATTTTTATTTTTATTTTTTTAAATATTTTTATTGACATCAGAGAGGAAGGGAGAGGGAGAGAGAGAAGCATCAATGATGAGAGAGAATAATTGATTGGCTGCCTCCTGCACACCCCTACTGAGAATTGAGCCCGCAACCTGGACATTTGCCCTTGACCAGAATTGAACCCAGGACCCTTGAGTCCACAGGCCAACGCTCTATCTACCTAGCCAAACTGGCTAGGGCTTCACTTTATTTTTCTAATAATTGTTTTTCATTCTACAATTTACAAAAGTTTTGTTCTACAATGGATCAGAAAGAAACTCAACTGGTTCTTCACCATAGATAGTTTGAGAAACACAGATGCAAAATATCTAATACAGTGTTTGGCACATAGTAGGTTCTCAAAAACAACTAGCTTCCTGTGTCTTAAAGTCTACATTTATTTTGGGTGGAGTAGCAGATGAATGAAACATCCTTTTCTAGAAATAAGATAATTAAAATTGTCATGCTGGTTTTTAAACACAAGTAGCTCAGTTTTTTTCCTAGCCTGTGATTTAAAGAGAGATTCACATGTAGTAGACATGGGATGCACATTTGTACTGATTTATGTAGATATTTTATACCGTTTAACATACTGCTAGACCCTCAGCTCAGCAAGGCTGAAGGAACTTAAAACTTCTTGGTAGTTAGCTATATCCATAAATATTTGAATATATCATGGCAGTATTTATATATTATTTTATTGGCTAAGAGAAGGAAAAGATCTAGTGAGAAGCAATGGGGCTCTTGTCAGTTTTATCATCATACCATTCAGCTTTTGAAAAGTATAGGAATGATATTATTTTAGCCTTCCCATTTTGATGCAATTTAGTGCACATGCAGTGACCCTTATAATTTTAGTGATATTGGACTAGTCTTTGGAATTTGAGATAACCTTGTCCTGATTTTTTAAAATTGAATCAAAATGTAGTTGAGTTTATGTATGATACAATACATATAGACAACCAAAAGCTGTTGGTTTACCGTGGTGTTTACAGGTTTGAGGGACATATTTTGCATACTGGTCAGGATGGTGAAATGACCACTCCCTATTTAAAGATAAAGAAATGTCAGTGACTGAGCCAAGTGACACAAATGTCACACCTTTCAACATCCTGTTTATAATCCAAGAATCTTCAGAAATGAGATCTCTTGGACTTATTAGGTCTCATTTGGGCACATTTAAAAAATGATTTGAGTGTGGAGAACTCTGATAGCATAGGTTTTTGTTGGTGATACCACCCATCTCTGCGATAACCATACACCTAATGTAAGAGGAGAAATCTTTACCCATATGATGAAATGAAGTGACACATTATATATTTTTTAAAATTCCATTTGGAACATCCTTAATCTTATGCTTAGTTAAATATAGAATAAATATTTGTTCTGTAGGGCAGCGTTTCCCTTTGTTTAGAACCTCATTTTTATTTGTATAGGCTCAAATTCTTAATATCTGCAGTATTTGAAACTGAGGTAGGTCTTGACATAACCAGCAAATACCATGGTGGAGAGTAGTTTTGTAGTGATGACTCAAAATAATTTGAGATTCAGGTGTTGTTCCCTGGTTTTAATAGGAGCATTTGAGTAACACCCTGGTTTCCCCCCGTTTCTGTCTCTTTTAGGAGCCAGGCTAAAGAACAGAAAAAAGAACAACCATTATTAAACCTGTCTTGCACATATTACATTTTGGCAAATGTTGGCCAAATGGGATTAAAATTACCCTTCACATTTAAAAAGTTATATTTCTGTAATATTATTAGCAAGCAGGTGGATCTGAGGGGGGCCAGGACATGGAGATATAGTCTAAAGTTTAGAATTTATATTGGGATTTTGCTTTGACACATGAAAGGATCTGGTTGTAGTTTATTAAAATAATGCAATTTATCTCTGTTCAGCAGTTGTTGTTGAACCCAAGGAAAAGCCACCTTTGGGAAATATGAAAGACAAGAAACTGGCATTTTTTTAATGGTATAATAATGTTTTTCTATGAGAGAGATGATAAAAACAGTCTGTAGGCGGGTTAATTTCAGAACCTTTTTTCTCAAGTAGCATGGTTAGAGTCGAGGGAAATAGTACAGGTTTGACAAAATATCCATTTGCCTAGAAAGGTACTGGGTAAGAATTCCTCACCAGTTCTTAAATTGCCCCTTGACTGTCATGAAGCCGTGTGCTCGTGCTTGAAACTTGAGAGTTGTCGAAATAACTTTGGTAGAGTGATCAGCATAGTTTTAACCTGGGATTGGTGGCTGCTGGTCAGGGGCTAACTAGCTAGGTTCTTAGCTCTTATGAAATTCTCCTGTTTGTTTCCTTGGAATTGTCATTCTGTTTTGGTCCGGGCTAATGCAAAGACCTAACCTTGTCACGGATGTTTGCTAAATGAAAACCATGATGCTTCCAGCCTTTTAACAACTGTCTGTCTTGTAGAAATTCTGAGGTTTCCTTCATTGCAGACAAGGTCTGACTCATCAAGCAAAACACCAATTTCTGCTGTTGGGTTTTTGAGGATCAATTAAAGTTATGCTCTGTGTGTTTAAAACTCAGGTTGATAGTTGAAATTTTTTCCCTTTGCTTCTTGTATTTTCAAGTGCCTAAATAGAACCGAGAAATTTTTTGTTACATGGCTAATCATTTTCTGCCCAAGTGAGGCCTCTGGTCTTCCATTTGCTTCAGACAATCTTTTTCTATGTTTTTGTTTCTTCATGAAATGAGTTTTCTTTATATAAGAGCTTTGCTTTTCCTTATTATGGTCTAAAAGCTTTTTTCAATGTTTTAGAGAATCCTTCAAAAGCAGAGCTTTTTTTGTGTGTGTGTGTGTGGTTTTTTTTAAATCGAAAAAAGCTCTATTTGTCTTCTTTATGTTAGCATACTGATGTGGTTCTAGTCAGAAGGTGCTTCATGTGCTTTTTCATATTATTGCCCAATTTCTTTTCCTCCAAAAGACAAATGAAGTTTCAGTCTCTGAAAAGGAAAAATCCAGTCATGGCCTCTTGGTTCATAGGTTGATGCTCAACCACTGGGCAACACTGGCCAGGCTTGTGTTGAGAATTTTATAAACCTGCTTCCAGCTAATGGAGGAGAGATGGGTGTTCTTGCTCTAAGTCATAATTTGGCAGCTCAGAGATTTATGTTGGCCCTTACCATTTCCTCTCATCCTTTCGTCAGCTTCTTATTGTTATTCTCTCATTTGAATGAATGCAAGTAGTAGAAACAAATTATGAAGTAAAGTCCAGCTCAAATATAGCCTTACCATTAAGTGTAACTTCTGTTTGTATAGAAACTGTACAGTGCTATACCACCTAAAAAAAAATCCTCAGCAACTTCATGAAGTAAAATCTACCCCCAAAAAGCATAAGTACAAGCTTTTACTTTTCTATGTAATGTGATACTCTGTGACAATAATTCACTCATATAACATAGTAAGTTTTCTCTATAGATGCTTCTGTTCCAGCCCCACTAGTCTTAGGCTTTTTCATTATTTAGGAATATGATAGTGAATAATATGTTTAAATAGTTAATTTAATCTCCTAGGCTAGCAAGGGTTGTACCTAGTGATCTTGTTTTGGGTTATTTTTCATTTTTCCATGTTTTTATTTTTAAGGGGCTTAATGTGACCCAAACTAAATAGATGTCTAATGTTTATTGATGATTTTCTTATTTCCAAGTCATTTTGAAACTATGGCATTTACTCTGATATATTTTAAAAGTGAGGCATTCTGTAATTAAAAACAAAACAAAACAAAAAGCTTCTAAATGGGAAAATTCTCAATTTCCCCACAACTGCATGTGCATTTGAGGATGAGAGCTCCTCTTCTTTCTTACTACCCAGAGTTGGTATGTTTACTGAATATTTGTGGGTTTTAAAAAAATATATTTTTATTGATTTCAGAGAGGAAGGGAGAGGGAGAGAGAGATAGAAACATCAATGATGAGAGAGAATCATGGATTGGCTGCCTCCTGCATGCCCTCCCATACTGGGGACCAAGCCCACAACCCGGGCATGTGCCCTTGACCAGAATTGAACCTGGACCTTGCAGTCCGTAGGCCAACGCTATCCACTGAACAAACCAGCTAGGGCTGTTTACTGAATATTTGTAAATTGAATGAAAACAGCAGCATATGAAAGAGAATGGGCATGCTAGGCATGTACCTTCTTTACTCACATTTCTGAGAGGTATCTAGACATGAGTCATTCTGTTTCTGTTTTAAAGACTAGGAAATCAGAGGAATAAAAAGAATAGTGATTGACATAGCATGGCTTTGAATTTTTGTCTCTTAAACACACTGAGCAGTAGTTTATCTGTTAAGCTATGTTACTAAGTAGGTACATATGATGTCCTTGGTAATGAAACATTTCTTGCATTGGCACAATTTAAGTTAGGCAATGTAAAGTAAAAATAGGTAAAAATATGTGATGATTTTCTGTGACTTATCTGTGACTTATTAACCAGGTAGGGGAGGGGTGAAACAACTAAATACACTAAATTAAAACCTTTCACTTTTACACTCTTGCCTGGAAATGAAATTTCTGTTTATTAAAGGATGAGATTCATTTGAATCAGCCCAGCCACTATCAATGGTTTATAGACAGATCTAGAAATCTCAAGAGTTGTCTCTGTAATCCTCTTTCATAAAACACTCACCTAGGTTTTTACTATTAAAAGATAATTAAATTGGTTACCTAGAGAAGACCTTCGTGATGTTGAACTGAATCTTGAGGGCCAGCTGTGCCCCCTTATCTGCATCCTGGCAGACTCTGAACACACCCCACCTGGCATATTTGGCGAGAGGTGATAGTGTGTTGGAGCTGATGTTGAGCCCTGCCTCTTCAACTTCTGCTCTTACAGTAAGCTTATATTACTTTAGAAGTGAGAGATTGGAATTCTTTGTAAAATAAAGCAAATCAGGGGTGGTGAGCAAGGGCTGCCTACTTGATGCATCTACACAGAAAGCTGGGTTCAAGATCTTTTAGATCTGCAAGATAGAGAAAATAAGCCCTAACTCGAACTGAACTGATGGCTAGACTAGGAAATGAAGTGGTTGATCAGTAAAGGTCATGACTCATCTGCCATTCATACCCAGTTGGATTTCTGACACAGAATTGAGCTCTTTCTTAGAAAAACTAAAAAGCCCTTAATGTAGACTGAACCACAACTTGTTATTTAGTTCTAATTTGACTAAGCTGCCATGTTAGCCAAGGGTTGATCTGGCCCTCACACGGAAAGATCTAATACCTGGGAGGACACAGGGTGGTATGACGTGTAGCCAAAAGTATTGCCATCATAAATCAGAGCAGACAGTATGTGGAGAATGAAATTGAAGGTGTGTCTTGCTGACATCCTTAGCTTTTTATATTGGACTAGAGGCCTGGTGCACAAAAATTTGTGTGCTCCGGGGGGGGGGGTGTCCCTCAGCCTGGGAGTCTGGGATTCCTCGGGGGATGTCCACCTGCTGGCTTAGGCCCACTCCCCGGGGGGGGGTTCGGGCCTAAGCTGGCAGTCAGACATCCCTCTGGCAGCCTGGGAGCCCTTGAGGGATGTCCACTTGCCAGCGGGAGCAGGCCTAAGCTGCAGTCGGACATCCTTAGCACTGCTGAGGAGGCAGAAGAGGCTCCCACCATCACCACTGTGCTGGGAGCAGGCAGTCTGGCTTGTTGGCTGAGCAGAGCACTCCCTGTGGGAGCGCACTGACCACCAGGGAGCAGCACCTGCATTGAGCATCAGTGTGTGTCATAGTGACCAGTCATTCCCAGTACTTCTGCTATTAGGGCCAATTTGCATATTACCCTTTTATTATATAGGATAGAGGCCTGGGTGGGGGCCAGCTGGTTTGCCTTGAAGGGTGTCCTGGATAAGGATGGGGGTCCTGCCGGGGTGCCTGGCCAGCCTGGGTGAGGGGCTGAGGGATGTTTTCAGGTTGGCCATGGCCACGTGCTGGAAGCAGGTATTTTATTTATCTTCTATAATCGAAACTTGGTAGTTTTTAGCAGAGCTCAGGGCTGGCTGGGCAGGCGGGAAGCTTGGCTTCCTCCATTGCTGGGGACAACTCAAACCTTCTGCTCACTCCAGCTCCATGGCCACTGCCATCTTAGTGGGGTTAATTTGCATATTTGATCCTGATTGGCTGGTGGGTGTGACTTGTGGGTGTAGCAGAGGTACGTTCAATTGGCATGTTTCTCTTTTATTAGATTAGATTATTTTTTCTTCTAATGAAATAAAGTCTTATTCACTTGAGGGCACACTAAAGATATTTGCTTTTTTTGAAGCCTAGAAAAATGAATTCTTCCAAGAGCACTAAAGCATAAAGTTTATTAAATAAAAATATACTGAGAACCCTAGCTAGTTTGGCTCACTGGATAAAGTGTCCACCTGCAGATTGAAGGGTCTGGGTTTGATTCTGGTCAAGAGCACATGCCAGGGTTGTGATTCCGTCCCTGGTGTGGGGTATGCAGGAGGCAGCTGATCAATGAAGAGTCTTTCATCAATGATGTTTCTGTCTCTTTCTGCCTCTCCCTTCCTCTCTGAAATCAATAAAAATATATTTAAAAAAATATATACTAAAAGATTAGGAAGGGCCTCTTTTACTTCATTGATTTCATATCCTTAGTAAAGAAAAACCAAATAGACACTTTAGATCTCTAAGAAGGAGAAGTACTGCTCTCAAAATAAGTGAAATCAAAGCATGAAAGTTACACAAAATAATATTTTTCCCTAATAGCATATACTATTTCTTCCAAAATGATTATTACTTTCTTCTTGTTAGCTTGTTGTGAGAATGGTATGTTTATTTTGGGGTTTGAGTCTAAAAAAACATTTGACACCCAAATAAAAACAATTTTTCAGAAATATTAAAATTGTCCTGGCTGGTTTGGCTCCATGGATACAGACACGGTTGGCTTGCAGACTGAAAGTTCCAGGTTCAATTCCTGTCGGGGGCACACTGCCTGGGTTGCAGGCTCCATCCCCACCTGTAATTTGAATGGTTGGTCTTTAAAAACATTCAACCTTTATATTGACTGCGCTTTACTTTTTTATCTGCATGGTCTGTCCAAGCTAAGAAGTGAACTATTTTGCCCTAGCCATTTTGGCTCAATGTATAGAGTGTCGGCCTGTGGATAGAGGGTCCTGGGATGAAGGATTCCGGTCAAGGGCACATGCCAGTATTTCGGGTTCAATCCCCAGTAGGGAGTGTGCAGGAGGCAGACGATCAGTGATTCACTCTCATCATTGATGTTTCTCTCTCCTCCCGTCCTCTTTGAAATCAATAAAAATATATTAAAAAAATAAAAAAGAAGTGAACTATTTCTGCCCAGTGGATTATCATCAACTGGGACAGGCACTTGGCAGAACCAATGAGGTCAACAGCCTGAAAAAGCTCAAGCAGGGAGTTCTGTGTATTTTACTGTTACACGTCATCCATTTAAATGAAATGTGTTTATAGTTCATATGGCAAACAATCGGTGTGAGAGCAAACACAGCTTGGGCCAGTGTATGCCCTTATGTTCTAAATCAGCAGTTCCTCAGGGCCCCCTCTCCTTCTGCCCTGCGCATTGCTGCATTGGGAGAGCACAAGTGACTGGAGAGAGGTGCTGTTTCTCAGCTATGGTGGAACAGAAGGACGTTTGTGAATCATAGCTCCAACTTCTGTCCATGAGGGGCCAATATTATATTCCTAACTAGGGGCCCGGTGCACAAAAATTTGTGCACTCGGGGTGGAGGGAGTCCCTCAGCCCGGCCTGTGCCCTCTGACAGTCTGGGACCCCTCAGTGGATGTCCTATGATGGCCCCAGTCTGCCAGGCGCCTTTTGTGTGTGTGTGTGTGTATGTGTGTGTGTCATCACTGGGGACCTGCCCCCAGCCGCATCAGAGGCTCGGAGCAGTCCTCCTGTGTGTGTCTACCTGCCGGGGGCCTGCCCCCAGGCACACCATCAAGGCTTGGAGCAGGCACCCCCTCTATGTTGATCTCTCAGACTCTTGCCCTCCCCAGCATGTTGTTCTCTTTTTTGAGCTGTGACCAGGGCTGCGGGCGGCCTGCCTCCCAAGCTTGCCTACTGCCCATC
>PVJC01007885.1:0-50560 GCA_004026665.1 Murina feae
AAATATGGTTAACTTTTGGAGATTTTTTATTTATTTTTTTAATTTTATTTTTTTTGGTATAGTAGTAACAACTTAGAGGATAGTTGACTATATAATTCTGGGGAAAACCTGGTCATGTCAGTTCCATAGAGTTTTGAGGCCATCTTCTTTCTTATTTTTTCCCTTCCATGAATAGATTTTCATTATCAGATACAAGCTCTTGATATAAATTTTCTGTACCTGAACTTTTGAATTATTTACATTACATGTATCATAAAAATTTACTTGGCACCTCTCTTTCCTTTTCTGTCCTCTGCTCACAGCTTAATTTCATCTTTCCTTTCGATGGAAAAATCTGGGAGGCTGTCAACACTGGCTATTGCTCTGTATCCCAGTGGGTAATGAGGGCACTGATGGGAGGCTTGGAATCTGCTCAGCTGAGTGTTTGCAGCACAGATGTTCTAATGTGCAATTTGTGGCTTCAACAATTTTGTAGGTAGAAAGAGTCTCCCAACATTTCTGGCTCTCCTGCTTCTAGACAGAGCTGGAAACATGGCAGAGGCAGCCTGCCTGGTGGGATTCCCAAACTTTGCACTCTGGGAAGTGGCTCAGAGTTGCAGCTTGAAACTTTGCAGCCAGCAGGAAAGTCTGTCCACCTTTCCCCTTTCTTCTTGGTTGTTACAGTTGTGCCAAGGATTGCCAATGTAGTCTAGACTAATCCAGGGGGCTAATTAAAGGCATCGATGTTCTTTGTCCTGCGGCTTATGTCAAAAATGCATGATGTTGAAGCACCCTTGAGAACACTGCTTTTCAAAGCTGAAGACAGTGACCTAACATCTCTGACACCTGGACTCCAGAAACAAGTTTAGTGCGAGGTAACAGACAGTTGGGTGACCTTCTCTCAAAACCTTGAGCCAAATCAAATGTAGTTTTGTTGGGAGAGAAATAACTACTAGAACAGATGTCATCTGAAAATGACTGTCTGCACCACACTCAGTCCCATTTCTGAGAGAGTACACATTCTCTCTTTGGATGATAATCCTGTTTTTCTTTTCTAATCAGGTTTTGGTTTGTATTCAGATGGAGGAAGATGATATTGTAAAATTAGAACTTGGAGGCTTTTGAGAACTAAACGTGAACTAAATGTTAAATGTTTGTTATGAATCTCCCATGAAGAAGAACTCAAATAATTTATGTAGATACTCTGCCCTGAAGAAGGCAGAGCATGACTTCCTCTTCCTGAAGTGTGAGCTGCACATGGTAACTTCCTTCCAAGGAGCACCTTATGGAAAGGGGGAAGTAAAGTACCTTATAGTAGAGAAACCTGATTCCTTCAGCAAAGGGATCAAGGTCAACATCAACAGTCATAAATCATGTTGATGGCAGATGCCCTTGTTCTGATATGATGAAAATGACACTTCACCTCTGTGGTCTTCTTTCCAAACCTCATTTCTCCAGTCTAATCATGAGAAAAATCTCTGACAAATTCCAGTAAAGAGGTACCTACAAAACACCTGAGTAGTACACCTCAAATTTGTCAAAGTCTTCAAAAACAAGGGAACTCTGAGAAACTGTCACAGACAAGGAGAGTGTCAGAAGACATGAAAACTAAGTGCAATATGAAACCCTGGAACAGTAAAAGTCATTAGGTAAAAACTAAGAAAATCTCAACGATAGACTTTAGTTAATTTAAAAAAGTCATTTTCTTATATTTTGGCTGATTTAATTTTCACAATAAAGCCATGCTTTCCTTTAAGGCACAGAATATATGGCTGGGAGCTTACTATTCTAAACCTCTGCTTTTAGAGGTAAAGTGACTTACTCAAAGTCACATACCTCATGAGTGACTGAGCTGGGATTTAAGCCTAAGACTTCTATGAATGCTGACAACATAGAACAGATTTGCCATAATATGACAATGATTTACATATGATTTTTCTTTGCTTCTGTAGTGAATTATCATAATGTTAGCAGCTTAAAACAACACCCACTTATATCACTGTTCTGAATATCAGTAGGCCTGGTACAATGCTCCTCAGTTGGATCCTTTGCTTAGAGTCTTAAAAGGCTGAAATCAAAACATAGGCAGGGCCGCCTTCTTTTTTTGGAGTCTCTGGGGATTAATCTGCATTTAAGATTATTCAGCTTGTCTGCAAAATTTACTTCCTTGTGGTCATAGGATTAAGGTCCCCATTTTCTTTTTGATCATAGGTCCAAAGCCTCTCTCAACTCTGGGATTTCTCATCACATTGCCCTGGTTTCAGGTCTTTCTCATGTTTGGAATTCAATTGACTTCTTCTTTGGACTTCAGCTGAAAGCAAGTTTTGATTTTAAGGGTTCTTGTGATTCTATTGGGCTCACTGGATAATTGGTGAATTATCTGCTGGATATGGAATGGAGAGTCAGGTCTCCATCTCAGTTCTTTCTATCACAACACAACATCTTTGCTGAAGGGTTGGATGACTTCTGGGCAGCTACGGAGGAAAACTAATTTACACACCACATTCAGATTCTATGTCCAGAGAGATCTATAATTTCTCTCTTCTAGATGAGTAGTTTTTCAGTTTAAAATTTCTAAATATAGAATTTATTTTCCAGTTCTTTCATATATTTCCCTCCAAATAACCATAAATAAATTGCTTACAACTTATCTCTTGATTTCCTGTTTCCCCATCTGATATGACTTCTTCATACTCCTATTCCTGGCGTACCATGGGCACCAGGGCTATATCTGTTGTGTTCACCTAGAGTTCCATATAGTGAACACAGGAGGCAGCCAGTCATTGCAGAATGAATGAATAAATGAATTGAGAAAATGGGGTATTTTGAGAGACTAAGGAGAAGACCTCACTTACATTCACCTCCTCTCTGCCTCCTCTGAGAAAGAGAAGCCCCTTAATAGGGTAGCTGGGTTCCATGACCTTCAGTCGGGCACTTTGCAGGGATGATACTGTGCATTGAAGGTTACAATCTGGCCATGGGGCTCTCTTTCTAATGGTTAGGATGTTCTTTCTCTTCCCTGTGGTAGAATTTGTACACCAACACAGCAATAACATTCCTGTAACCAGCTCTCCAGCATTCTCTTCTCTGGGGTTTTGTCCTTCCATGGAGCAGGGCTAAAGATGGTAAAATTTAGGTATGAGCTTAAGGGGAGAAAGGGAGCTTTTAAAGAAACATGGGATTTAATGGTCAGACTGCCTGAGGATGCACACAGATGTTGTCCCTTACTAGCTGTGTGAGCTTGGGAAAGTGAGTTATCCTCTCTCTGCTCCATTTCCTCATCAGTCATGTTTCACAGGGAGGAAGTGAGATTATGCCTATAATGCATTTTTCAGGGTGCCTGGTATCTCCCTTATAGCCACTTGGCTCATACCCTCATCTTCTTTATACATTTGTTTAGGTCTCACCTTCTCAGTGAGGCTTCCCTGAGCATCCTACCCACTACCGTATCCTGCTCCCTGCCATGGTATGGTTGCCCTTGTGTTTGTGTTGTTGTTTTTTTCATTCTATGGGGTTTGTCTAAATATTGTGATACATTACACTCATTTTTTTAGTGCAGGTTAGATTTTGGAGATAGAATAGAGGCAGAGATGGGAAGAGGGCTATTCTTGATGAAAATTTTGTTTTTCCCTTTCAGAGATTAAACACAGAAACCCCTCTGAGATAAATATATCCCTATGGCATCATAGTCAAAGCTTCTACTGAGCTTTAATTTAAACATCAAATCACCCCTACATGGTAAATAAATACCAGATATATATCTGGTGACTTTGTAATGTCTTTTATTGTTTTCTTCAAGTTCAACTCCTCTGATTTTATCTATGGTCACCACTCAGCACAGACTATACCCATGTTATATTTATACTGATAAAGGAGTAGCCTCAGGTTCTATTATTTGGATTAATGGTAGTAGCAAGTACTCCCTTTGGTCTTGGCCTGTAATTTGGGGCGGACTGTTTGGGACCAGAGATTCAGTGGCCTTTTTTTTTTTTTACTGAAGACTCATATAAATTCTTATAGAGTAGGAGCTCTGCTTACTTGGTATTCTTCCTGCAGCACTGTGAACCCCTTTCTTCTATAATTCTTTTTATTGATAGCTAAACACAGGTTCCAACCCTTCCTCATCTCTTTCCATACACATATCTCTTCCTGTATTCCCATCCTCCTAATGCAACAGCATCTGTCCCTATTTTGCCTATTAGTATGCCATTTAGAAACTTACTGCCCATACCCCTTCTCTCTGGCCATAATGACCAAAACTAAACTTTCCTCTCACATTACTCGGGTACTAGTAACCCTCGCCAAGACTAAGTCTTATTTAATTTGCACACACATTATTGTAGCTTCTATTGAGCTTTAATTACATCTATGGGTCACCCCCACATGGAAAATAAATACCAGATAAATGTCTGTTAACTTTCTTTTATAATCCCTTGGTGTTTCCCAGAACACTGGGGATCAAGTCAGGGTGTGCTGTCTTTCTTGCAACATCCAGTTCAACATTCTTTGTACTTCTCAAGCGACAGTTCATTTTATAGAGATTTTTTTCCAATCCTCCTGACAAACTGTGATCTCTGCCTTAAGTTTAGTGTCTTCATTCAAAATTGTGCCCCCTTTTTTGACACTCTTACTATCCACTATACCTCTCTCTTTGCTCATTTTAGTCATTTCTAGCATTTTAAAATGTAGGTTTTATCATTAATCAAGTATGGCAAGACTATCAGATCAGGAGACAACTGCCATTGGAAAAGCAGTTACTCATAATTTCCAAGAGAAGGGGGCATGCCACATCATATAGGGCCACTCTGGGGAGCATTGGGGTTAGTCAGGAGGCAAAGGGAGACAGAGAAAAACATGGGCAAGAGCTTTCATTGTGGTTTCCGTGGGAAGGCATGAGCAGTTTCAGATTGGCTAATCTGAATAATTACCCTGTGCTCTGGAATGTAGAGGCTGTCCTGAGTTGCCTGGTACCTGGCTGTGGGATGATTAAGGCAGATGGATAATGATAAGAACCTGCTAAGTGTGGTAATTAGGAGTATGGCTTTGGATCTGTTGGTTTGCCTATGAAAATAGCACTTGTAAGAGGGTCCTTTACTCAACTCTAGGAATTATCCAGCCTTGGAATTGTTTCAAAGATTAACAAGGCCTCAGATGTGGAAGCATCAGAAAATAAGCTGGCATGTTTGATAAATCTATCTCCTAGATTCTCTCCAGATCTCTTCATGGTTGGATTTCAGTCTTCTTTCCCTCATAAGTAGTTCCTTCCCATTTTCCACCCATTTAACGTGATAATCTGTTTTCATACTTGGGAATTTACCTTCCACCAATACCCTAATTTATTCAGTTCCACTGATGACCATCTGTACTTATGTTAGTGAAGATAACTAGCTAGTTATTAATAAAAGAAGGGAACAAATGGAATCAGACGTTAAATTTATGAACTACGAAGCTAAATCAGACATCAAGTCTAGTTAACTAGGAAGCTGTAGCATTCACAGACTCCCCAGGGGACAGTGACATCCTCCACCAAGGGGATACTAATCCCCAAGCGTGCAGGAAGAACCACCTTTCCAATCTCCCTGGAGGATAACAGCCCATTAGCTGGGATTATGGGGGGAAGACGAGGCGCGTGGATAAACCAGTGGGAGAAATATCTTTGCTGGGTGTATGTGCAGTAGAAACCAGATGATGAAACAGAACTTTGAACTGAAATTGTAATGTAAAGGGGAGGAGGCTATCCTGGGAAAATCTGGGGAAAGAAAGGGATAGGATAAGGGCAGGAAAACCCCTAAAATCCCACATGTGTGCCCTTTAAAAATCCTTCTTGCTGCACTGCCAGGATCCATTTTCTCTGGCAACACTTAAACTCCCAAGAGGAAGCTCCACGTTAGATTGTCTCTGCTTCACACTCACTTTGGATCTTGTTCTCTGAAATTTTCTTTACCATTTGCGTAGCCTCTTGTCCCCCTTGAACTCCTTTGTTAATTTTATGCTTGAACATTCTCTCAATTCATCCTCTCGTGTCAAACTCATGGCCTGAGGGTTGCATGTGGCCCACAACGAATATTGTGGCCCAGCCAATATAAGGGTATGTAAGAAACGTTTTAATAAAAATTTCATAACTTAATTTTTACAACATACTGTTATACATAATTATTAATAATGAACTACAACGTTCGCTAATAACTGATTTCTATAATCGTGTTGCATTCATTTCCATTACCCACCTTACGTGCAGGTGCACCATTTCTCTCCACTAATACCAGCAGCGAATATTTTAGCAGCTGGTTGCCACGTCATTAGTCTTGGACTGATTTGTTTGGTGTGTACAACAGGAAATATTTTTCTTTCAGAGAACAAAAAAAATAGGCTTATTTGTGTTATGCTTTTTAATTTGTGCCATTATTCAGTGTCTAATAAGTTAATGTTCAAAAACTTACTAATTTTTATTAAAATGTTCTATTATATTATGTTAATTATTACTCATTTATTTCAGCCCTTTGTATTCAACATGTCTATAGAAATAAACCTATGTTTCTATGCAAATTGAAGCTTTTGTTTTTTTTTGTGGCCCATGTAAACTTAAACCTTGTTTATTTTGTCCATGTTAGCCTTTGAGTTTGACATGCTTGCCCTAGAAGATCCAGGAGAGGGATTAAGGGGAAGCCCAGAACAAGCCTGGAAAAACCCAGGAAGTAGGCTGGACAGTTTGAATGACAGCCTGCTTATTCCTGAAAACCAATAAATTATATGGAGAATGAACACAGACTTTAGGGCAATTGCTTCTAGAGGCTGCCTGCTCTCTATACGCATGTGGCATATTATTTCTTTTCACCCTAATAAATCTTACCACTATCCTTAAACTTCCCCCACACGTGTGCCCTTTGAAAATCCTTTCTTGCTTCCCTGCCAGGACCCATTTTCTCAGGCAACACTTAAACTCCCAAGAGGAAGCACCACATTAGATTGCCTCTGCTTCACACTCACTTTGGATCTTGTTCTCTGAAATTTCCTTTACTATCTGTGTAGCCTCTTGTCCCCCTTGATCTCCTTTGTTAATTTTATGCTTGAACATTCTCTCAATTCATTCTCTCAGGTTTGAGTTAATAGACTTCACACTTCCTACCAATTTCAAAATGCTATTGATTGACCCATATACTACCTTCAGGTTAGCTATCCCCTTCTACTCTTTCTCCCATCATGTAATCTCTAGGCCTGGTTGCACCCCTTCAACCAAGGCCCAACAAGGCTTCTTTCTCTTGAAATAGCATTTACATTGCTGCCAGATTAATCTTTCCTAAGCATAATTTCTTTTATGAGACTTTCCTGTACAATTACCCTCATTGACTTCTCCGCATCCACAGTGAAGAACAGACAGATTATTTCAAGATTAATGGCCCTTCATGCCATGGCTTTTTGCCCTTCTCTTGACTGAAGTCTGCTTTGATTGTTTTATTTATTTTTCCCTGGCCAGTTATACACTTTCTCTCCACAGGACATGTAACTATACAGAGGCACTCACATTCTGTCTTGCTTCAATTATTTCCATATTGTTAGACCTTATGCTTCTTAATGGCAGGGTCTTTATCCTATTTATCTTTGTGTTTTCTAAAGTCATTAGCAATAAGCCTTATAAATGGTAGGTGTTAAAGATTACTTTAATGGAATAGAATTTCAAAGCACCATGTTAAGAACCCTAGTCCCCCAGCTAAATCCCTAATTAGGTGCCATTTTAAAGAAAATAAAGATATTTTATAAGTAATTGGATGTACATTCCAAGCCATTGCTTTACAAATGTGGGCTTGATTCAAAGGGTTAAACAAAGTAACAAATTGCCACATGTACCTTAGTTTGCATTATATTTTGTTCTCTAAGCTCTCCTTGGGCTTTCAACTGTACATGCCATGTTTAGAAAAGGGTTAAACAAATGCTATGTGTTGCTTCCAAGAGAGAAGGGAAAGTGAGATGAATTAAGCTGTTTACAGAAAAGCCAAATAAATGTGGCACATGAAAATAGTTCTATATTTCATGAACTTTCACACACTGCAAGCTTTAAGAGGGTAGTTACATTATCTTGGCTGGAGACAGTGAGGGCGCAGAGAACAGTGGAAAGTCTGCTTGATGATCCTATATGGACTAGACTGGCCACTCCCTAGTTAGCCACCTGGTAGGATCAGGTGAGATGACATAGGAAGCAGAGTCATAAAGTTTCACAAGTAAGAGGTTTCTTTGAGGTCAATTTGGCTCAATCCCCTGTTTGTTCTCCTGCAGAAATCTTCCTCAAGTGCCACTGACATATGGCTTCTGTTGAACATCCCACTGAGAATGATGATTGCTCTATTGAGGGTTCTCATTTCACTTTAAGACTGAGCTAATTATTTGGAAATCCTTCTTTCTATTGAGTTGAAATATGCTTCCTATAACTTTTACCCAGTGGCCCTCATTCTATCCTCTGGAGTAACACAGAATAGATTTAATTCATCTTTCTTATAATTGCCCTCCGAATAGCTAAGGCTCCTATCATGTCCTCTAGCAATCTTTTTTTCTAGGGGCTAAATAAAAATCTCCATTCCTTAAATGACAATTTCAAAGCACTTTATTTGCTTCTTGCATTTGGAATTCATATCATGCCAATTAGCATATTAATCTGTGTACATTTCTGTTCTCTTTCCTCCTCTTTGTCCTACACTGAATGAATTGAGACAAATTTTTTTTCCCTGAATCTTTTATTCTTCTAGTGACCTTTTTCAACATCCACCCTTGGTCTGCAATCTTTCCTTTAAATAAAACTTCCAGAAAAGAAAGGGCTCAGGAGCACTACATTCTCTCTTAAAGGACTGTCTTTCCAATGATTTTAATGGGAAATATGTTGACACCATGGTAGTTAAGACTGTAATAAAATTGTTTTAGAGGAAGTACAATTGACCCTTGAACAGCATGAGCTTGAACTGTACAGGTCCACTTATACTGTAAATATCTTTTCTCTTTATGATTTTAAAAATATTTTCTCTAGCTTTCTTATGAGAATGCAGTATATAATATACATACAACGTGCTAAATATCTGTTAATTAACTCTTCATGTTATTGGTAAGGCTTTTTGTCAACAGTAGGATGTTAGTAGTTAAGTTTTCTGGGAGTCAAAAGGTATAAGTTAATTTTTTACTGTGTGTGGGGTTGGTGTCCCAACCCCTGCATTGCTCAAGGGTCAACTCTAACGTGGAGATGAGACCATGTGAAACTCAGCACAGAAAACAAAGCCTTTGTGAAGTTCCAGGCACACTTCTACCAAAGGCACTGCCTCCCTCTGCCTCCTGGCTGGGCTGTGAGAATCTAGCTCTCCCTCTGCCTGTACTCTAGAGAATGTGAGATGACTGTGATCTCTCTTGATTATATCTCAGTGTAGTTCTCTCAAAGCAGCCTCAAACTACAATTTGATGAATAAAACAAAGCAGAAATTCATGGCATACAGAGAGCACAAGGTCAAATAGCACCTTCTGGACTTGACCTCCTGCATCTCACTTTAAGTAGTGGTAAAAAATGAGGAAATATCTGAAAATACTAAATGGAGCAAGAACTAGGCTTTTGTTCCTGCTAAATTTTATCATGTTATTTTTCATCTCTTTGTCTCTCCTTTTTCTTCCCTTTCTTTTCCATGACTTGATTCTGTCCTCCAGTTAAAATTTCTGTCATCTTTTATTTGATAAATACTACATTCATGTTTTAATCTAAGCTTTAGATAAAATTTTGACTAGGATAGAATGATGTAGTTGTGTGCATCCACAGTTTTGACTTTGTAGCCAGGGTTGCTAGATCAATATGTCATGATTTGTGTGTGTGTGTGTGTGCGTGTGTGTTTGTACATGTACAAACACATAGAGTCATATAGGTAAATCTGTATTTACAATGGCACTTATTTATTCCTAAATCTGTGTTTGTATTTCAGATTTTCTTATGAGTAATTCATTCTTAAGACAAGAAAATTAGAGGAGCCCTAGGATTTGTTAATTTTCTGAAACTGTGGAGTAGGTGCTTTATCTCCAGAAATTCATGGATTACTAATGCATAGATTACTAATTACAATAACGATACCCTACTTTTTCAGGCTTAATGGTGGAAAACATTTTGCCACCCTTGGCTTCCTCGATGCTGCTTTTCTATTAAAGTGGAGGTTCGGTTGGTCTGGCAGGCACAGCTCACTCATTCACTGACTCATAATGACAAATCTGGGACACATCACCTTCACTGCCTTGGTTTCCTTCATAACAGGCTTGAAGGAGTAGCAAAATGACCAGACCAATCTCCAAGGGTATTCGGTGGAATAATGCATTAGTAAGTGGACAAGTGTTTGGAAAACAATAACTCCTGAGTAAAATATTAAGTGTTACTTTATCTCCTGCTACACACAATTAACAGGCTCAATTTCCTTGTTTTTTGACACAGTTGGAAGAGAAATAGTGAACTCTGACCATTGTATTCTAATTACTGATTACCCCATACTTTTTTAGAAAATAATTCAGAATGGGAAATAAAATGAAGCAGTGGTAGTTGGTTTCTAGAGTTTGTAGCCACCAAATGCTGCACCCCAGCTCCATGTACATCTGTGTTACTAATTCTTCCCAGCCAATGATGATGGACAGCAGTATGCGAATCCAGAGAAAGGAGTCCTGAAGCCCTTATCCCATCACTGCACTAATGCACCTTGAACTTGCTTAAGAGAGAGCAATTAATTTTTAGGTCAGTTTGGCAGCAGAAGCTTCCAGAGCTAGCTTTTCTTTGTGCCCTAGAACCAACTATCCGTATTTACCCTTGGCTTGTCCTTAAAAGGGCAAACATATATGAAGTAGGAAGAAAATAGGGAATGTGGCTGAGCTTCCCGACCACCCTGGGTCTTTGTTTCTACTGTTTGGCATATACTTAACCTCTTTGGTAAATTCCCCCCCAAGAAGATAGGAGCTCTCCACTTTCTTTATGAGGAGTAACATCTCCTGCCTGTCCACCTGCCTTGCCTCTCCTTTCCTCCATCCCCAATGATCAGTATTAACTGAGAACCTACTATATGTCAGACACTTCATTACATGGTGAAGGGTGTCAGAATATACTACCCTAAGACATGCTACTGTGAGCCAAAAGCACTTGAAGGACAGCAGGTGCAAGAAGGTTTTTCCAATCTTCCCTTTTCTTCCTGAAAACAGGAAATAAAAACTCTAAGGTGAAAGATGCTCTCTCTGTGTAAGGAGAAGAGAAACATTTTTCAGTGGGAGTCAAAGCTTAGAGGATAGTGTACAAACACACTTTGTCAAATTTATTCTTATCTTCTGTGAGCCACTCAGGAACATTTTAGTTGTTTTTCCATAATTGCTTCTCTTTGTTCAATCTGGTATAAAAGCATTTAGATTTTGCCACTTTGGGTCTTCGTTTCTTTATGAGGGCTCTTGTGTCATGTTAAATGTATAGAAATCTGTATGTTTTTCTCCTGTTAATCTGTCTTATGTCAGTTTAATTCTCAGGCCCAGTTGGAAAATTTTAAGTGGGTAGAGGAATAATTTTGTATTCCTTACTGTGGTTTAGGGGCTATAGTGATTAATAAGGTGCCTTTCTGAAGTCCATAGACTTTCCACTGTTGCTGTTTCTTTGCCAAATTGCTCCCATTACTTCAACCCAACACAGGTTCACCGAAAACATGGGAGAATTTAGAGATAGGAGAAATGGACAAAAGGACACAGGCATTCATAGCCTTTAAGTAACACATTTAAAGGTTGGCTGCTTTTGTGTTAAAACCATTAAACATGATTAACACTCTGGCAACTCAATAAATAGGAGCTTTGGTTTCTTTGAAATAATGTTGGGCAGTGGGTGGGAGAGAGCAGAAGGAGAAACATAATTAGGGGGTAGGTGGAGAGGCAGGGGGGCCCTTCCGAAGTGTTTACTTTTATAACATGTAACTCAGCTAGTTCACCCTTCCATTGTTACATACTAAATGATGTGTTATTCTTGTTCTGTAATTGAGGGAGATTACAGTTTAGAAGTAATATTTAAAAATGGATTATCTAAATGTATACTGCTTATTATGTTGGCTCAGTACACTGTGTGCATAGGTTGTAAAGCATTTTATGGATTACGTTGTAATTAATTTTTTATCACTTAATTTCTTATGCTGTTCTCCATGCACCTTTGCCTGCAATATTTTCTACTAGGAAATTTCTAAAGATACCTAAATACTTTTACTTACAAGCTAAGAAATACCTCTTGGTATGACTCATGTAGAACCAACCCAGATGAAAATATGGCAAAGAAACAGCTTTCCTAGACAAAGGTCCTTTTGTGTCTAAATGATGAGTTTCTTGTAGGAATATTTGAGCTAGCTGTTTAAGCCAGATTTTATTGAAGAGTTGGGTTTGGGAAATTGAGTGGTGGTAGAATTTGTCTGCATAAAAAATTAGGTAATAGGCCTGATGCACATCATAGGCACTCATCTACTAAATTGGTGGTAAACGAGAGGGTTCCTCGTGATGAAAATTAATTTTTACATTATCATATGTTTAAATGGAAAGCTTTGTCAGATTGATGCAGTATGTTAATGGAATCCTGAAAAGATGATTGTGTTGTAGATTTCTTTGAAAAGAGGAAACACCCAATTACTTAAGTGCCAAAGTGGCATGTCCAAACACTAAAAGAGATTTCATACAAACTGGATATTTCTGGACAATCTAGTTTTAAACAAATAGCCTTGTTGCCTCTATAGTTATCCTTACTGACAATGTTATGTTTCAGCTGAGCCCTGTACTCTAAGAAAATAACAAAAATTAAGAAATCTTGTTCCCCTTTTTGTTCCTGAAAATAATTTAGACCAAAGAATGGCACTTCTTCATATGACTTAGATAAGACTCATGGATACCTGCACATGACAAAGCCAGAGACAGACCCTCCAAATTCTCATTCTTCCTTCGATAAATGTTTAGCCGAACTGTTTTGTCCCCACTCATCAATCAAGGCAAAATGCTTATTAACCATCTTTGGTTAAAATACCCTCCTTGCCTCAGATCACTGAACTCGCACCACCTTGTAGCCTGAGCCTGCACACAGTCCCTCCTTAACAGCCTGTTATGGACTGAATGTTTGTGTGCCCCGTTCACCCCAAATGCAAATGTTGAGACCCTATCCCCAATGAGATGGCATTGAGGCAGTAATTAGGATTCTATGAGCTCACGAGGATGAAGCCTTTATGAATGGGGTTATGTCTTTATAAGAATCTCAAGAGAGTTTGCTTTCTGCCTTTGCTCTCTACCATGTGAAGATGCAACTAGAAGTCGGCAGTCTCCAAGTCACAACTGGCCTCTCACCAGAATCTGACCATGCTGGTGATATTGTAGTTATTAATAACAGGAAAGGAGCAAAGGAAAGGCCAAATCACTGGGGGAGGGAACTGCATAGGGAAGGCACTTGTCTGTCAGTCACACCTGGGAAAGAGATGGTTGGCCAGAATGGGTGTGGCCACTGCAAGGATGAGAAGATTTGGAATACTTAACTCCCTGAACAAAGAAACTCGTGCTCTTGGTTCCGCTTGGCATGTTGAGCTTGACTTATGGCTTGTGGGACTCTATTGCTCCTGCTTTCTTGTATTCACCCACATGGCCCATGACCACGTGGACCCCACATGAAGTGGACTAATGGACTGCAACTAACCTGATGCTGTACTGGACCTGGCTCCAACATGGAACGGAAACTCTGGACACTGGCTCTGATTTTAGCTCTACTGAAACCTCAGCTGTACTTCTGTCACTGGACTAAGGGAAATGGGTCTTTGAAAACCCAGGGGTGTAATTCCATGAAAATAAAGCTTTCTACTATATTGCATCCTCCTGAGCAAGTCTCAGAACACTACTTTTCTCAGAATATTACATAGACTCCACCTCCAGCAACACCCAGTGGGAAAGATGATTCCCTGTCCCCTTTCAACTTTACTCAACATCACTGGCACTCTGATCTCAGACTTTCAGCCTCCAGAACTGTAAGAAATGAATTTCTATTGGGTAGAAGCCACCCAGTCTATGTATTCATTATAGCAGCCTGGACAGACTGAGATACAGTCTGTCATGAGAATAGGCTGTCCTTGTGATAAAATATTCTCTCACCCACAATCCTGTTAGACTACCTTTTCATCGCACTTCCCCATACCTGGTTCTTTGTAGCTTTGTTTAGTATGCTCTATAAAAGAATAATTCTTTTGGCTTAACTGTGATGGTGCTTGCAGATCTTAGGGTCAAAGGTTCTTCCTGTCACAATAGCCCCCTACGGCTCTATTGTCCTATTTCCCAACCCTTACCCCTTTCAAATAAAGTCTTTTCTTACCAAGTCTGGATTCATTAATTATTTGATGCCAATTATACTTGTTAAAGGCAGTGTCCCAAGTAGCTCAGAGAAATTCAAAAATTTCCTAATAATCCAGATATGAAATTTTTCTTGCTGTTGTCAATGTTTTAGAATAAATGAAAGCGATAGGGTTACCAAAAACTCTAGCTCTTCAAGTAGTCTATACTCAGAAAACCCCAACTCTGCCTCTAAGCCATATTTTGTCCTATTACTCTAGAATAAAATTTTTGTGTCCACTTTCTTCTTGAGAACAAGGCTACAAGAATAGACCTTAGGTTTTTTTCTAGTTTCTATTATTTGACAGCAACTCCTGAGGTTCTATGGCATGAAGTGGCTTTGGGCTTTGCCAAAGCCTGACTTGAAGCTCATGTTCTGTGAGACTGGAATGGGTAGAAGTGAGAAATTTGGCCATCTGGGCCTCACTGTGGCTTCATTATCTGGACACAGTCACTAAGAGAGAAATCATATTTTAGCTGTGTTCACGTATTTTGAGATTGCCTTGGAATGCAGGCTTTCTGCTATTTTCATTAGCTTCCCCAGCTCTCAGGAAAATTTTTGATATACTACACACACTCAGCAGATATTTCCTTTAATATATTATTAAACACAACTATATCTCAGAGCCTCCTGCTGCAGGTCTAGAAGTAAAACATTTTTGTGGCTCTTTTTTTTTTGCAGGGCTGATAGCAGAGTGGAGGACAGGGAAAGAAGGGAGGCAGCAGTGTCCTTCTGTCTCCCCTCCCAAGGTCAGAGCAGGAGGAGAGCGCCTACAGTTCACAGAGCATTCTTCATGCGCCTGTTACCTATCCCGTTGGGTTTAATTCTGTTCTTAATGAGCTGCACACCTGTGTCCCTGGCTAGCTGCCCTCTACACAGTGGGAGGAGTCAAGGGAGGGCAGATTCCTCCTTCATCTGAGTCCTAAGATTCTGAGCTGTGTCTGCCTGTGTTTTGTTGAGCATCCCAAGTGTGGATGGTACTCTGAACATCTTCCCATTATGCTAAGCGGCCAGCATCTGCCTTGTTATGCAGGTTATGGTTAAAGACAGTGAAATTTCTCAGTTAAATCTGAGCACATCACAAACCCAGCATATTTCCCAATTGCAGAAGCAAATCATGCCTGACTTTTTTTTTTTTTTTTTTAATTTGCCGGTTAGTGGATGCTGATCTCAATTCAGAGAGATGATGGTGGAGACCTCCCAAACCTTGGGCTCTGGGGATGGTCTCACAGTAAAGATTGCAAAGTGAATCTTGGAAGCTGAAGGACTTATCACCAGGGCTTCTTTATGAGTCAGGGATCAGAAGGGAAATGGAAAATAGCAAGTCAGGTTTCATTTAACCATTATCACAACTTAAGAAAATGGCTGGTTGAATTTTTATCAGATGTACAAGGGTATATTTGGGATAGAACTCAAAATGTGATGTAGGCAGAATTCACATCAGGGGGCCATGGGAGCACCGTAAAGCAGTGGTTTTCAACCTACGTGTCTCAAAAAATTTTAAAGCAGCCCAGCTGACATAGCTCAGTGGTTGAACATTGACCTATGAACCGGGAGGTCCTAGTTTGATTCCTGGTCAGGGCATTCAGGAGGCAGCCTACCAATGATTCTCTCTCTCCCTCTCCCTTTCTCTCTGAATCAGTTAGCTATATATTTAAAAAATTTAAAACATGCCATTCTTGACTATTTAGTCAGGGGCACTGACCTCTTTTCCCTTAGGTTATCAAATAAAAACAATAATATCAGCCAACACAATAATAGCCATCTCATGTGAATGCCCTGTCTTGAACGGAAAACATAGAGGTCATATAATAGAGTTGCATCTTATTGGTCACATCACATAATAAGGTTGCATCTGATTGGTTAACTCTTGGCACCAGAAATCCTATATACAAGTATAGGCACCTGACTTTTAAAAAACTCACCTTGGAGCAAAAAGTGTAGGTAATCACTATTATTATTATTTTTTTATAAATATATCTTAACTAATAAAAGCGAAATAGTAAAATTAACCGTTTCTTCGGGATGCCTACCAGCCAATCAGAGCGACTGTATGCAAATTAATCCAGCCAACATGGTGGCCGCCACTCATGGAGTAAATGGCAGCTTCCATTGCAGCAGGAGTGAAAGTGAAACTGTCTGCGCTCCGGCCCCAATCCTCGCCCAAAGCAAAACAAAACATGTTTGCAACATAGTATAAATCATAGAATCCTCAGGAGCTGAAGGAAACAGCAGGCCTAAGAGTAACATTATTTCATTATAGAAACCACGAGCTGAAGCAGAAAGGAGGCTTCTGTTACTAAGCCTCGGCTTCTTAAAGGAATAGCATCAATTATAGGAGATAAACAAACCCCAGAAACCTGCGTCCAGCCAGCCTTGCTGGAACATTGGGTCAATGGGAGCTGTGGGCAGCCTTAAAGCCCCTCACCCAGGCTGGTCAGGCACTCCAGCAGGTGGACATTCCCCGAGGGGTCCCAACTATGAGAGGGCACAGGGCGGGCTGAGGGACCTCTTGAGTGCACAGAGCAGCTGCAGGGCGGAACAGCGCAGGACCCAGGACCAGTGAGTGGGAAAGAGGTGGCAAGGTTGGCAGCCTGCTTGGCGGCTCCTTGGGCCCTTTGAGGGGCACCAGGGAGCAGGTAAGACGTGGCAGGGAGTCGGAGGCCTGCTTGCCGGCTGCCCAGGCCCTTTGAGGGACATTGGGGAGCGGGAAAGAGGCAGTGGGGGGTCAGTGGCCTGCTTAGTGGGCTTCCCAGGCCCCTTGCAGGGCACTGGGGAGCAGAAAAGCAAGGCGGCGGGATGGGGAGCAGGAAAAAGGCATCGGGGGTCGGCCTGCTTGGTGGCTGCCCAGGTCCTTTGAGGGGCACCAGGGAGCGGGAAAGCAAGGCTGCAGGGACTGGGGTCCTGCTTGGTGGCTCCCCAGGCCCTTTGGGGGCCACTGGGGAGTGGGAAAGCAAGCTCTTGGGGGTTGGGGGCCTGCTTGGCAGCTCCGCAGGTTTCTTCCAGGGATCAGGGATCAGGAAAAGGCTGGCCTGACCACGAGGCAGGGTTTTCCCTGCTTTCTGGTGGCTGGAGGAAGATGGGCAGTAGGCAAGCTTGGGAGGCAGGCAGCACCCAGCCCTGGCCACAGCTCAAAAAAGAGAACAACATGCAGGGGAGGGCAATAGTCTGAGAGATCAACATAGAGGGGGTGCCTGCTCCAAGCCTCGATGGTGTGCCTGGGGGTAGGCCCCCAGCAGGTAGACACACACAGGAGGACTGCTCCGAGCCTCAGATGTGGCTGGGGCCAGGTCCCCAGTGGCGACACACACACACACACACACACACACACACACACACAAGGAACCTGGCAGACTGGGGCCATCATAGGACATCCACTGAGGGGTTCCAGACTGTGAGAGGCAGCAGGCTGAGCTGCGGGACCCCCCATCCTCCCCCCGTGTACGAATTTCGTGCACCGGACCCCTAGTATAATATATATGTATATATTTGCTGGATTGACAAAGAATATATTTTTTGGTGTGCTGCAGAATTTCAGTAATTAGTTTATGTGTACTATGAGATGAAACATGAGATGAAAAAGGTTGAAAATTGCTGCTTTATAAAGATAAACAGTCCTTCCCTGCAGAAGCTAAAACAAGTCCCAGGGTGAGCCATACCTGAAGACACATGCCAGACATGTTGAAACTTGGAGGCCAAAGAAAGCAAATTATATCTACCATATGGCCCCAAGATCCAAAGTGCTGGAAGGACAATCTGAATGTGGCTGCTGATTTATGATGAGTTTCTTCTCGCATGGGCAACTCTATGTAGCATCTTCAGGGTGACACTTGGTATGTGTATGTAGGGGATCAAAATATATGCCCCCCCCCAAATGCCCTTTTGGCATAAAGATTATTTTGAGCTAGGGGCAATTAGCAACAAATTAAGAAAGCTCTTTGCCATACCCCTAAAAGCAGGTCATAAATGTCCCCCACCTCTCTTATGTACCAAAAGGAGAGTAACTCTTATCACTGGAGACAGGAATTTGGCAGAGATGGCTCTGCATAAACAAATCTTACTAAAATAATCCTTATCTTCCATTAGTTTACCCCATGTATTTACCATCCCACATTTACTTCCCATAGAATGCCTTTTCCTTTGTTTTGTCACTTCTCCACAGAGTTATTGTCCTTTGTTAAAGTGATAGCCAACCCCCTGAGTCTGATTCTTTGGGTCTTCATGTATTTCCTCTAAAGGCCTCTATGCATGTAAAAGTTAAAATATTAACATCACATAAAATCTATATGCCCTATCTCCTGTTCATCTTTCATCAATCTAATTTGTAGACCTCAGGTGTGGAATCTAAGAGGGTAGGAAAAAGATTTTTTCTCTCTGCTACAGATACTATCTGAAGTCCATCCATTTCTCATTTTCTCTATGGACTTCTAAGATGCCTAAACCACTGGTTATCAGATTTTGTTGTTGTTGATCCTGTATGCTTATCATTTTATCAGTAAGCACAGATTTTCATATCTGTTTACTTACTGATGAATAATATAATTGAAGTATTGCATTATTATTCTTCTGCATTATAAAACATGTACTGAAATGGAAATTTTAAATAAATATCAGTATTCTAATATTCCTTTCCTAACTTTCCAGTGGATCCCACTCCAGAAAGGAGTCTACTCCAGGAGCTCCTTTTTTTCTGGGGCCAAGTGGACTTTTTGAAATGCAGTCTAATCCTTCCACTCACCTGATAAGACTAAAGTAGTGTCCCTCTGCACTGAGAACCAAATCCTGATCCTGGAGCACAGCAAGGCTACCTGCCCTGTTCCAGCCTGACCTCTTTCCTTCTGCGGCTGCTCCTCTGCCACCCTGGCCCCTGGCTCATTAAGCTCCTGCCCTGTTGGTTTCCATTCAGTTTCTTACATGCTGCAATCTCATGCCTGTCACTGAGTTTTCATGTCAGTTAATTTGAAGGCTCTTACATCTATTGCTCACCTGACTAATTTTTACTCATTCTCTGAATCTCTTCTATTATGTCATTTCTTCAGAGATCTTCCTTGACACCAACTCTATTTTCTCCCACTAATCCAAATCAGTTTTTCCTACCTAAGCTCTCAGTTTTCCTTCATACTACTTATTACTATATGTATATATCTGTGGCATTTTTTTTTACTTGATATCTGTTTCTACAGATAACTTTTGTGTGTTTTGGGTCTGTATCTTTAAAAAACTTTTTATCCTGGTGCCTACCTCAACATAGTAGGCACTTGATATAATTTTGATAGTTGAACAACTAACAGTGACCATATTTTTCAAACCAAACACTATGGCATGCAGTTTTGGGAGACCAAGGCCAGTCTATTGTAGAAACTCTTCCATAAATTTCAGGACACAGGACTGGTGGGTTTCCTCTTCATTCTAGTCAGTTATGTATTTAGCCAGTGTTTGTAGCTATTGTGATATGACTATCAGAAAGATGATATCTGTGTAACGAGCACATTGCGGAATGCTGTGAGGTAGTGCTTCTTCTAAATGTGGCCATTATTTCCTTATTTAATGCTGTCATTTTCTGCAAGAAGCTGCTGATGCTACACATTCAGACCTCACTTTTATTCAGTTGTCTTGATTAGAGAACAACCTAGCATTCCTAAATTATTCATAAGTCTCAGGCATTGCTGAGGATGAGCAACTGTCAAATATTATAATTATCAGCCAGGCAGGAAGAAGGACCTCATTACACATATGCATGTAAGTGAACAGTGACCCCATCCCTTCTTCAAGGGCCAAGACAGATAAATGCAAATGGCCCTCCCCAGGGGTCCTGGGCCCACTGCCCCTTGTCCCTCTCAGACAGAAGAGAAATATCATTCATAGCATAATTCTAGGGCAGAGGGCCTGACAAAGCCCAGTGCCAACAGGGCCAACCTGCATAAACATACATGATGGCAACATATTTTGAAGTATCAACTGGAGCTTTTTCTTTTTTTAACTGCCTTCTGTGATCAAATTCCTGGTGCCTTCTCTATCCCAGCCCAGACAGCTATACACTGCTTGAGGGGAACAAGGAGGTTACCATATAATCAGAGCACACAAGTCAAAGAAATTTAGCTATTTACTCATTTATTTCTTAACAAATATTCAGTTACAGGAAACTTGTACTGGGTGTTTTCTGGTTCTAGGGTTACAGTGAGATTAAATCATCATCCCTACCCCAGGGAGTTTAAATTCTACTTGGATAGATGGTAAACAGAAACTAATAAGTAATCAATATAAGTGCTCTCATAATAAATATTAATAACAAAATCAGGTTAAAAAGACAGAAAATGAAGTAGGTGAGAATATTTAGATTGCATAAACGTAATTTAAAAAGTATTGCCAGATTTAGTAAATAATAACTACATGCCACCCAGTATGTATATTTATGGGATACTAGAAGCACGATGCATGAAATTCATGCAAGGGGCTTGGCGCTCACAGCCCCAGCCAGCCCTCCCAGCCCCTCACTGCCTTGGCTGGCACTCACAGCCCTGGCTTCATCCTGGAAGGTTGTCCGGGTTGTTCTGCTGTTTGTTATATAGGACTTTATTATATAGGACTAGGGGCCCAGAGCACAAAAATTTGTGCATTTGGGAGGTCCCTCAACCCAGCCTGTGCCCTCTCGCAGTCTGAGACCCCTCTGGGGATGTCCACCTGCTGGCATGCCTGGTCAGCCTGGGTGAGGGGGTGATGGCTGTTTGCAGGCTGGCCAATGCCCCCAGTGTGGACCCTCACCCCATTGGGGTGTGGCCAGCCTGGGTGATGGCTGGGGGCCATTTTTAGCTGCCCACAGTCCCTTCAGGTTTGGGTCCCTACTGGGGTGCCTGGGCAGCCTGGGTGAGGAGCTGAGGGGTGTCTTCAGGCTTTCAGACCACCCACAGCTCCCATTGACCCAACGTCCCAGCAAGGCTGGCTGGAAGCAGGTTTCTGGGCTTTATTTATCTTCTATAATTGATACACTGTTGCTTTAAGCCAGGCCTAGGCAGGTAACAAAGCCTCCTGTTGGCTTCAGCTCTGTGGCTTCTATAATTGAAAGAATGTTGCCGTGAGCAGAGAAAGGCCCAGCCGGCCTAGGCAGGCAGTTTCTTCCATTGCTGGTGCAATGGAAGCCTGCTGTTTGCTTCAGCTCCGTGGCTTCTATAATTGAAACAATGTTGCAACTATGTTGCCTGAGCTGGGAGAAACCCAGCTGGCCTAGGCAGACAGTTTACTCCTGGTGCAATGGAAGCCTCTGTTTACTCTAGCTCCATGACTGCTGGCCTCCATCTTGGCTGGGTTAATTTACATACAGCCTCTCCTTTTGGCTGGTGGACGTGGCTTAGGCATCCCATAGAAATGTTCAATTTCAACATTACTCTTTTATTAGATTAGATTATTCATTGTTAATCTGAGATTCAAATTTAACTGGACATCTTCTGATTTATCTTGCAAACCTTTAAATTGCAGCATGAATAATATGGAAAACTGGCTATGGAGGACCTGGGAAAAGCTGCACAGGCAGGGGATGAGTGTGTGTAAAACGCCCTAAACAAGAAACAAGGAGAGATTGATTGGAGATGGGGATCAGACTGTGTAAAGCCTTGTAAACCATGGTATAATGGTAGATTTTATTTTCAGTGTGATGGAAACCACTGAAGAAGTCATTTGGAAAGAAAAGTGTCATTATCTGCTTTTAAAAAAGTAATATATCACTTCAGCTTTAGGGTTACTGATATCCCGGAGGTAAGAGAAGAAGAAAATGTAGGGGTGGAAAAATTATGTATATTGGTCCTGACTCTGCAAATTAGACTGACAAAAGAGAGGTTAATATGAGAAAAACATTAGAAGTTTATCGTGACATTGCACGTACACACAGGAGCACTCAGTGATGAGTAACTCTAAGGGGTGGTTAGAACCTGGGTTTATATAACATCTTAACAAAGAGCAATACTTGTAGAGAAGTGACAAGACAAGGGAAAGGGCCTTTGAGCTTCTAGGGGTGGCAAATTATGGGAAGGTAAATATATAGAGAAACTGACAAACTATAAGAATTGTTTTAGCCTGGCTAGTTATGTTGATTCTGCTTTGGGCTGATGAGGGAGGGTATGGAGCTGTTTTCAGTGATTAAGGATTGTCCTGTTCTTACTGTTAGAGAGAACAAGGGCAGAGAGTTTTCTTGTGTCTGTTTCTTTTTACTAGTAAATGCCTTCAAATTAATAGCTCAAATTCATCCTTATGCCAATGTGGCATAGTTTGGGGTGGCATACTCTGAACCCCTTCACAGAAAAACTAGTGGAGTAGGCTACTGAAACAGAACCAGCATAAGATGGGGGGGGGGCGGGGAGCTTGAAGGAGGCTTGGAGTGGTGGAGGAGATGGAAAGTCCTTAGATTTGATGTATATTTTAAAAGTAGAGGCATCAAGAATTACTGTTACTGGAGGTTCTCCTGAAGTGTTGTGGGAAATGACTTTCAGAGTCATGCATAGGAGGATTTTGAGTGATAGTGGCAAGTTTATTAGAGAGGAAAACAAGAGTACACGCCCCAAGAGGCAGAGAGCAGGCAAGCTATAGAGCAGGGGTTGCCCCAAATCCTTGCTAAGCCTAGATATATTTTTCTTGAGTTTGGAAAAGAGCAGGCTTTCTTTCAAACTATCCAATCTCTTTCCTGGATTGTCCAGGGGTTGTGTTTGGGCTCTCCGCTATCCAATCCATTTCTTGGATATTGCAGGCTTTTGTGCCCTTATCCTATCTGATCTTTTTCTTAGACTAGTCTCCTCCCCCTTTATGGTCGCCATTTTTACTTCTACTGCACATGCCTCATAGTTCTGCTTTATTATTTGGTTTCTATGGCACACACGCTTAATAAGAGGACTTCCCCTGTGCCATCTTGGTTTCCACTGTGCATGCACTCAGTAAAGGAATTTCCCCCTGGATAACCTGGGAAATGGTGCCAGTTGTTCCCTGGGGTTTCTGCCCATGGGATGTCAACGTGTTCGGTGGAAGGATGCCAGCTCTTCCCTGGAGTAACTGTGAAACTGCCCTTTTCTAGTTAATCTGGCTTAATCATATATTTTGCTCCCTGCTCTTCATTAATGACTACCTGCCTATTGTCCCATTACCAGAGTATTTCATGTGGTGTGGTGGGAAAAGAAGAATCAAGAACAATTCCGAGGTTTTTGGCCTAAGTCACCATTTCAAAAGTTGCCAGTGTCAGTAAAAATAACAATTTTTTATTCAAACTTCCTGAATTTTCCCAGCATGGTGTCAGACACAAGATAGGCTGGAGAAAAAATGGGCAGAGACAGGAAGGAATTACTATTTGAAGTGGAAAGATCTGAAGACTAGGGGGTTATTCAGCATCTGGCACTACCTCCAGGAAGTTAATTAGAATCTGAGTCACATTTGTCCTCCTTGTGGCATTCTGATCAGACTATTAATTGATAACCAGTAGCAAGGTGATTGCTATGTCCTGAGGCTTGAGAGTTCTGCATCCCACCCACCCCTTATGAACCGCTCTCTACATCCAATAGCCTGGGACACTCAGAAGTATTCCCTCTCCTGCATCGTGATTAGTTGGAGTATGGCAATAACAGTGTGAAGGCAAAGCCCCCTTAACTGTTTTAAGCAGATTAATAGTCCCCCAAGGATGTCCACATTCTAATCTCCCAAACTTGTTAATATGTTGTGTTAAATTGCAAAGGGAAATAGAGGTTACAGATGGGATTAATGTGGTTAACTAACTGGGGTCCAGTGTAATCATAAGGGTCCTTTAAATGTGGAAGAGAGTGGCAGGAGAGTCACTCTGAGTGATAAGGGAGAAAGGCTTAACCTGCCATTGCTAGCTCTGGAGATGGAAGGGGCCATGAGCCCAGAAACGCAAACAGCCCCCTAAAGTTGGAAAAGATAAGAAAATAGATTCTTCCCTAAAGATTCCAGAAGGGAAAGCATCTTTACTGACACTTAATTTTAACCCCATAAGACCCATTTCACACTCCTGGCTTCCACAACTGTGTGATACTAAATTTGTGTTTGTTTTAAGCTATTACATTTGTGGTAATTTGTTATAGCAGCAACAGCATATTAGTGCACTAATCTATGTAAAAGCAGATGAAACCCCTGGGCGACTTCCGTTGAGGAGAGTAACCACAGAACATGCACAGTGGTGTCCACATTTGCCCTGGCAGAGGGGACTGAAATGAGAGGATTACCTAGATCAGCGGTTCTCAACCTGTGGGTCGTGACCCCTTTGGGGGTTGAACGACCCTTTCACAGGGATTACCTAAATACATCCTGAATATCAGATATTTACATTATGATTCATAACAGTAGCAACATTACAGTTATGAAGTAGCAACGAATATAATT
The DNA here is from genome assembly GCA_004026665.1 of Murina feae. NCBI lineage: Eukaryota > Metazoa > Chordata > Mammalia > Chiroptera > Vespertilionidae > Murina > Murina feae. The sequence continues at coordinate 24,719 of PVJC01007885.1, forward strand.
TTATGGTTGGGGGTCATCGCAACATGAGGAACTGTATTAAAGGGTCATGGCATTAGGAAGGTTGAGAACCACTGACCTAGATAATTGAGGGGACATATAGAATGCCATATTTCTTACAATTTTCTGTATTCTTGTCTCCATTACCAGCAGCTACAGACTGAATGCTTGTGTTTGCATAAATTCATATGGTGAACTCCCTACCCCAATGCGATGATATTAGGAGGTGGAGCCTTTTGGCAGGGATTAGGTCCGATGGTGGAGCTCTCATGAGTGGGATTAGTGCCCTTTGCAAAAGTGACTCGAGAGCTCCCTTGTTCCTTCTACTATGTAAGGCCATGGCAAGAAGATGGCCACTTGTGAACCAGATAGCGGTCCTCACCAGACACCGAATCTGCTGTCACTTTATCTTGTATTTCCCAGCCTCCTGAATTGTGAGAAATAAATGTGTATTGTTTATAAGCACCAGTTTACGGCATTTTGTTGTAGCAGCCCAAGCTGAATAAGCCACTCGCTCAGCTTTTCAGAATGAATCAGAAATTGTTTGATTTAGTCTGTTCTCCATAGAACACTGACTTTTCTATTACCTCTATTACCTCTATCCCTAGACTGTAAATTCCTTTACAGGGCAAATTGTCTTATTCAGCCATCTTAGCCTAGCACAATGGTGAACAGATAATAGGAAGAGGGATAAATAAATGAACAAATGCTTCCCTTTCCTTTCACTTTTTCCCCCTTTCACTTTTGACAAATGAATACGATAGGCCAGTGTGTATAGAACAACTGTGTGTTGGAAGAGCACAGGTGAAGTTTGAATTCATGCAAGTCATTTGCCAGGCCTGATTTGACAGGTCCATTTGTAATGCAAGGTCAAATTGTTGTAATTGTTTTCCCTTAGCATAAATATGGGCCAGAAACCAAGCATTAAAATGCAATAAGTCCTTGGCATCTAATCTCTTCCTTTGTTGTTTAACTTGATCTCCAACAAGCCAGAGGAGAACTAGCCTGACAAGTAAGCTGCAGTCCTGCCAGACTGCTCTACGACTGCCATAAGGAGCAGGAGCAGGGCAATGTGAGGGGTGGCCAGTCAGTCTGCAGGGGAGGTTGGAACTCAGTTGGAACTCAGAATGGGGACAGAGAGTGGGGCAGGGTAGAGTGAGAGAACATCAGGAGAAGTATGTGACGCCTTGACTGGTTTCAGGTTAAATCTGAGATGTATTTGTTCAGGGACTGTGCTTTGTCCAAGGCACCATGCAAAATACCAGGAGGGAGGCAACCAACGAATAATCACAGCTGATACTTCCTTCCTCTTTATTGTGTGTCACGCATAGTGTGAGCATGATAAAAACAGTATCTCATTTAATCCTCAAAAAAATTCTCTGAGTACAGAACAACTATCTATAGTAATAAAAGTGTAATATGCTAATTAGACTGAATGTCCTTCCAGACATCCTTCTATCCTTCCGGGTGAAGCCAGGGCTATGACGGAGGCTTGGGTCCCGGGTGGTGGAGGGAAGCCAGTGCCAACAGTTGGGGGAAGGAAGGCCTATTCTTGCACAAATTTCATGCATTGGGCCTCTAGTCACATTATAAAGTGATGAGGAAAATCAGGTTCGGTGACAGTAACTTGCTCAAGGGCACTCGGTAAGTGGCCGGGCTGGATATTCAAACTGAAGTCTGATTTAAAAGACCATTTTATTAGCTACTGTACACACTGGCCTAGTCTTTAGTCAGTGAATTGGATATTTGAATTGCCCCACTTTTATTCCAGTAGTGAAAATAAGATACACAAATACAGAAGTTATGCTATGAGGTAAAATGGGATAAATATTGTAAAAACAGAGTGAGCATTATGGAACACAACTTTTGGGGATGCAATTCAATTCAGACAGTATTTAAGCAGCAGGAGTAAGCAAGTAAGTGACAGCTACTGAGTGTTTACTAGTGTCAGTGCTTTATCTTCATCTACAACATATTTTTTGACAACCTACTATGTATCTGAGTACTTGGGCTCCATTAAAAAGAAAGGATTTCACATTCTAGAAGAGGAAGAGAAATAGTAAAGAATAAACTCTACATGTATACTTTGTACACACACATATATTCACATATACACACACATTTTTAAATGTTAGAGGGCATTGCATGCAATAGAAAAAGAAAAAATGGAAGAGGTTAAGAGGCATTTTAAATGGGATAATCTTGAAATAGAGTATCAAGCTATTTCATTGAATAGTCACAGCACTTTTGAGGTAGTTACTGGTTTTGTGCCCCCTTTTCAGGTGAGGAGACAAGGCTTAGAAGGGTTAACTAGTTTGCTTAAGAAAGTAATGGACCTGGGATACCAACTTGGATGAATGGACACCAGAATCTGTATCCTCAATTCCTGTGCTATCCTCACTCCCCAGTAGGGTTTAAAAATTTCTTTCCTTCTCCTCTCTTCTTCTTCTCCCTGCCCCCCTCCTTCTCCTTCTTCTCCTTCCTTCTACCTCTTCCTCTCCCTCCTCTGCTTCCTCTTCCATTTCTCCTCCTCCTGTCCTCCTCCCCCACCTCCTTCCCCTTCTCCTTCTTCCTCTCTTCATCTCTTTCTTCTCCCCCCAACTCCTCTTTCTCCACCTGCCCACACTGCTACCACCACAGTTTAGCAATATGGCTTTCAGGCCCAACTTGACCTTCTGAGAGCCCCTTCTCTATCAGCCTAGCTTATCCTCAGCTACAGAGTCCCCATAAGTCACCTCCTACCATCTGTCCTCAGAACTTTCGGACCCCATCTTCCCACCAGAAGCCACCTCTAGCACAACAGAACCATGTCTGTGTAACCTTAGAGATTCAGCACTCATATCTGCTTTTTCTAACTTGTGTAAGATCTTCTGACTACTGAACCATATTTGTACCAATCAGGCTTTGGAAACTGGGTCTTGGGCCAACAGAGGCTAGTGCAGGGGAAAGTTTTTGAATCTGCGTTATTGCTCTTCATCTGAGGATAAAAATCCCTTCCTGATCTCTCTTTCACAATGGCTCCAAAGAGCTTGGAGCTACTCCAAGTCAACTATTATGAGATGGATACAGCTAAAAGAGAGATGGATTGAAGATTTCCAATTAGCATTACCATATATTCTCTTGGAAAGACTGGTTTTTGAGGACCTTGCTTGATCTGGTTTATGACATCCCTTCCAGTGTTCAAATTTTTATTATGTAAGTGGATATTTTCTTGGGTCTTATAAGTGTATGAAGGCAAGTTAGAGCAAGATTATCAGGTATCTGATATTTTAATGCATTCAGCAATACAATATTTTGTCATTTAATTATCAGTATCCAATGAGGTACCTACCATAACATTATCCCCACTTTACAGGTGACAAAATTGAAGTACCTGGAGGTAAGTTGCCTAAAGCTAGGTAGCAGGAATGGTTTGGAAAGTGAGTGCTATCATAGCTCCTTTATAATATTTTCTATGGATGCTGGGGACACATATCGAAAAGAGGTCTTCGAGTTCAGGAAAACTACAGCTTAGTGGGGAGAAAGGCAAGTAAACTAAAAATATCAAAAGATGGTCTTTTCGTGAAAGTTGGATAGAGTGAAGATGGAGTAGTGAGAAAAAGCATCCAGGGGGAGCAGTGGGGTTTTCCTTCTCTTTCTTCTCCCACATAATTTTTGTCTCTCTACTAGCATAATGTCTGTCATATCACTGTCTCCATAAAATCCATCTGGCTATTTCTCATGTTCATGTATAAATTTTCACGAAGGATTCAATGTATATCTAATAAAATATTGCCTCTTCTTTGAAGACTGGTTAAATCTGAGGTGCCACAGCCTTTAATATATATCTACTGTTATAATAAGACAACTAGATTTTTCCAGAACAATGATAGTACAGCAATTGCCTATTAATGTACACAGGGAAATTGTGACTTTGCAAATGAACTTGTGAAAAGCAATGGGGATATTTATATCTCCCTTGCAGTTTTGGCAGAGGGAGTCAATGGTTTCACAATGCATTGGCTATAGGTCAGAAGGGGGAGGAGGAAGGTTTGGGAATCATCGTGGTTGTTAAAACTGTAGAAAGATACTCAGAGAGAAAGTGGGCTTCATTCATTCCAACAGGAGGAGCAGTGGAAAAATTCCTGAGAAAGACAAAGCGATCAAGGGTCAATAAGACAGGATTGCTAGAGACAGCACCAGGGAGATGACGGCTTCGAGGATAGTTCTGGCAATATCATAGGTGATCAGCAAGTGCTTATTTAATAGCAAAAAAATTAGTGAAGAGATGGCAGGGGTCTCAGAAAGAGTGGACCTGGGTATGAAGGACTTCCTGGGCTATTTTGGGAGGATTATATGAAATTACTTGAAGGAACCAAGAACCTATGCCTAGCACATGGCAGATACTAAAAAAAAAAAAAAAAAAATTAGTTTCTTTTTTTAAATAGAAAAAAGACAAAATGTTTTCTTTGGGGTATAAGAGTAAATGGAGAATAAGAGGGATTAATGAGTAATATTACTTTTGCATGTTAAAATATATAGCATACCTGTCCATTGGAACTTCCTGCAATGATGGGCATAATCTATATCTACACTGTTCAGTGTGGTAGCTGCTGATCACATGGGGCTATTGAGCCCTTAAAATATGCTCATATGACTAAAGAAGCAACTTTAAATTTTTTTTAAATTTAATTAATTTAACTATTAATAGTCTTCTGGGGCTTGTGGTTACTGTAATAGACAAAGTGATTTATTCAATACTTATTGGAAGCAAAATCTAGAATACAAGGTGATACTCATTAACCTCAAGCGTATAACATTGGTATCTTGAAATTCTTTCACATTCTGGCACATTTAATTATTTACTGAGTTACACTAAGCAGGTGGTAGAAAAAGTTAGGCTTGTGGCTAATAGGGAGTGAATGTAGGGGCCTGAATATAAGCATGTAAGACTAAGATTAAAGGAGGAGTAATCATTTAGGGACCAACTGGTTGCTCTGGAAGAAAAGGACCCTGAAATATGTCAGTAACTATTTATCAAGAATACCAAAGTTAGCTTTAGCAAAGGAGTTCAGAATGCTTTTCAGCCAGCAAATTGAGTGAAATAAGTATTATTTATAGTCACCTGGTATAATTTGTTATTCGACTTCTTCTGATGGCAGTAATGGAGCCGGAGCAGTTAAAACATGTTCTCCAGGGTACTGGTACTACTGCCAAGAGCGGAAAGCTTTCATCTTCCAAAGCCTCAATCAGCCAGTTTCTCATCTGCGTCCCATCAATCATCACGAAGGAACAAGCTCATTATCTCAGCACCAGGGACAAAAGTCTTTTACATGACACTGAACTTCTGACGACTGCAACACATGGCAGCTTGCCATCATATCTTTAACTAGAGGCCTGGTGCATGAAATTTGTGCACTCATGGGGGGAGAAGGGGGTCCTCTCAGCCCGGCCTGCACTCTTTAGCAGTTCGGGAACCTTCCAAGGAGAGGGCCTAAGCTGCAGTCGGACATCCTTAGCACTGCTGCAAAGGTGGGAGAGGCTTCCACCACCACCACTGTGCCATGAACCTGGCTTGTGGCTGAGTGGCGCTTCCCCTGTGGGAGTGCACTAGCCAGTAGGGAGCAGCTCCTGTGTTGAACACCTACCCACTGGTGATCAGTGTGGATCATAGAGACCAGCCATCCCGCCATTTGGTGTATTTGCATGATACCCTTTTATTATATAGGACTAGAGGCCCATTGCACAAAATTTGTGCACTCAGGGGGGTTCCTCAGCCCAGTCTGCGCCCTCTAGCAGTCCGGGAGCCCTTGGGGGCCTAAGTTGTCAGTTGGACATCCTTAGTGTTGCCACAGAGGTGGAAGAGGCTTCTGCCACTGCCACTGTGCTCACCAGCCGTAAGCCTGGCATCTGGCTGAGCAGTGCTCCCCCTGTGGGAGCGCAATGACTACCAGGGGGCAGCTCCTGCTTTGAGCATCTGCCCCCCTGGTGGTTATTGTGCATCATAGCAACCGGCTATTCTGCTGTTTGGTCAACTTGCATATTAGTCTTTTAATATACAGGATAGGTTGGTATTGGTTCCTTTCACAGACTGGGCCAGAATTTTGAGGCATAGCCTGAAGTTTCAGTTTTGTTACATGCTGTGACTTGCAGTGGGCCCATGTCTAGAGAAACTTGGGTTCTGTGGTCTATGGAGTTTGTTGGACATTTTGTAGTGTTAATAGTGTGGGGAAAGAAAAATGGGGGTTTCTGCTTTTGTGAATATCCTCTGTTAGAGGCTAGGACTTAGGAGAACTTATCTGCACTGCTTTGGGAAGGTGTTTCAATGCTGCTACCTCAGAGATCTGGGTAGGAGTTTCCAAGAACGAACTTTCAAAATTTCCCATATCTTCATCCCTTCCAAATTACCCAACATGTGATTCCTGTGTTGTGTAAATTTTTCTATGCTTTTTAGTAAGATAATCATGCTATTGGAAAAGGACTCTTAACTTTCACCTTCCTAAGAAGAGAAATGCTATGAGCATGTATGGAGGTTGCTCCAGATATAAACATTCTCTTATTTCCCAATCAAGAAAAGATAATTTAGTAGCAATAAAAAAGGCTATACTCTGTCACAGGTATGTCAAAGCTTTCCTGTCATGAGTCAGATAATAAATATTTTTAGTTTTTGAGCCTTGTGATCTCTGTTGTAACTGCTTAATTCGGGAGCAAAGGCAAAAACAATACGTAAATGAATGTGTGGCTTTGTTCCAATAAACTTTAGTTATGGACACTGAAATTTGAAAGTCATATAATTTTTACTTGTAATGACATCTTGTTTTTCAGTTATTTAAAAATGTAAAAATTATTCTCAAGTCACAGTCTGTTAAAAAACAATAACAATCACTCTGGCTGGTGTGGCTCAATTGGTTGGAGCATTGTCCTATACATCCAAAGATCCCCAGTTCCATTTGCAGTCAGGGAACGTACTCGGGTTATGGATTTGGTCCTTGAACTGGGTGTGTGCGGGAGGCAACCAATCTATGTTTCTCTCGCACATCAATCTCTCTTTCCCTCTCCTTTCCTCTCTCTCAAATTAGTAAAAACATAAAAAACACTTTAAACCAACAACAACAAACCAATAACAACCAAACATAAGATAGCAGACCAGATTTGGCCCCTGGGTTGTAATTTGCTGGCTCTTGCTCTTTAAGATATACACATGAGTAACTAGCATGTGAATATTTAATAAAAATTATTATGGATATTATTGGATTCTAGCCTTTTTGAATTCTATATACAAATAAAAATTTATGTTTTTATTTGTATATAGAATTCAAAATCATAATTTATTTTTATTTTATAATTAGTTTATAATTAGTATTTGTAAATGGATATTTTAAAAGTATCAAAAGAAAAAAGTATGTTGTTATAGTACAAGAGAATGATAATTGATCAAGGTTTGGGAGTCTCTGATACTAAGCATTGGATTTTCTCATCTTAAATGAGACTAACACTGGTTCTCCCATCCATATGAAAAGCAAATAAAATTTTCAGGTGCTCCTAAAAATTCTGGAAAAGACCAAGTGCTACATGTGTGCAAAGGAATTTTTCAGGAGTGTCCTAAAAGTTCCTAGCCAGCTGTCATCCTGTCTAATAAAAGAGTAATATGCAAATTAGGCATCACTACATCACAAAGATGGCTACCCCATGGCCACAAGATGGCGGCACCCAGTCCGGCTTAGCCCCACCACTGAAGTGGTCAGGCCAGTTAGCCAGGCAGATGGTGGGGAAGGCGGGGGGCCCGAGGGGTGGAACAGGCCATCAGAGGGGGCTGGGGATTCCCTGCCTAGGCCAGAGGCTTTTGCCAGAGGCCTCAGGCATGGGCAAGGGCAGAGCTGGTGATCAGAAGGGTATGAGGGTGCCCTATCAGGCATAAAGCCTGGGTCAGAGGCCTCAGGCCTGGGCAGGGCAAGGCTGGAGATTGTAGGGGCCTGGGCTCCACAGAGCCAGCAATCAGAGAGGCAGGGGTGGAGCCTGCAATTACAGGGGTCTGGGCACTGGTGGAGCCTGCAAAGCAGGGGTCGGGGGTCCGCTGCCCAGGCCTGCAGCCTTGGCCAGAGGCTGTCAGTGGGGCAAGGGCAGAGCCAGCAATGGTAGGGGGCAGGATCAGAGCTGGTGATCACAGAGAACTGGGCTCTGTGAAGCCAGCGATGAGGGGCTTGGGGGTCTTCTGTCCAGGCAAAAGAGCAATATGCAAATTAACCCTCACTCCTCACAAAGATGGCAGTAGTCAGGGAGCTGTAGTGAGGCAGGAGGCTTGTATTGCCCCGGTGGTGGAGGGAGCCAAGATTCCCACCTGCCCTGCAGGCCCTGAGCTCTGCTCAAAGCAACAAAGTTTCAATTACAGAAGATAAATTAACCCAAGATACCTGCTTCCAGCCTGTGGCCATGGCCAGCCTGATAGTGGCCCTCAGCCCCTCAACCAGGCTACCCAGGCACCCCAGTTAGACTGCCACCCTGAAGGGGCTGTGGCCAACTTGCAAACAGTCCTTAGCCCCTCAACCAATCTGGCCACACTCCCATGGGGTGAGGGTCCCCCCTGGGGGGTTTGACCAGCCTGCAAACAGCCATCAGCCCCTCACCCAGACTGACCAGGCACCCCAATGGGGACCCCACCCTGAAGGAGTTGTGACCAGCCTGCAAGCAGCCATCATCCTCTCACCCAGGTTTGCCAGGCACCCCAGCAGGACACCCTTCAGGGCAAACCAGCGGACCCCTACCTGTACACCAGGCCTCTGTCCTATATAATAAAAGGTTAATATGTAAATTGACCCTAACTGCATAACGACTGGAAATGACTGGTCACTATGACACACACTGACCACCAGGGGGCAGATGCTCAATGCAGGAGATGCCCCCTGGTGGTGAGTGTGCTCCTACAAGGGAAGCTCTGCTCAGACACAAGCCAGGCTGATGGCTGCCAGCACAGTGGTGATGGCGGGAGCCTCTCCCACCTCCTCAGCAGTGCTAAGGATGTCTGACTGCAGCTTAGGCCTGCTCCCTACTGGCAAGTGGACATCACCTGAGGGCTCCTGGGCTGCCAGAGTGATGTCTGTCTGCCAGCTTAGGCCTGATCCCCCAGGGAGTGGGCCTAAGCTAGCAGATGGATATCCCCTGAGGAGTCCTAGACTGTGAGAGGGCACAGGCCAGGCTGAGGGACCCCCTCACCCTTTGAGTGCACAAATTTTTGTGCACCGGACCTCTGGTATATAATAAAAGGCTAATATACAAATTGTCCCCTTGACCAGGAGTTTGACTGGAAATTCAACCAGGAGTTTGTCCAGGGGGCCCCTACCCCTGGCCAGCCCAGCCTGATTGACCCTGATCAGGACTGGCTGGTCAGACTCCACCTGTACACAAATTTGTGCACTGAGAGAGTATTGTATAATCTCTCTCAGCAGTTGTATGGTAATAATTTTTCTGCATAAGTAAATGGATATAGATGAATATTTTTATATTCTTGCAGCAATGATCTGTAGAGAAAAAACATGTACCCTTAATATTTTGTCTTTCAGCAGCACTAGCAATCTTGCCATGTGTGATTCTTTTAAAACCATGCTCAAAGTGCTGTTTCATTGAGAGAAGCGATTTTCAACCAATATGCCACAGCACAGTGCTGTGGCACAAAAATTCTTAAAACATGCAAGTCCTGATTATTTAGTTAGGGACACTGATCTTTTTACGCTTAGATTGTCAAAAAAAAAAATTGCAGCAGCCAACACAACAATAACCATCTGGTGTGAATGAATCAAAAGTATAACTATTTTTTGTATCAGATCAACTATATATATATATATATATATATATATATATATATATATAGCCTATCTAATAAAATAGCAATATGCAAATTAACCATCACTCCCTCACTCTGTCACAAAGATGGTGGCAGCAACGGAATTGGAGCGAGTAGGAGGTTTCGGTTGCCCCCAATGATGGAGGAAGCCAAGCTTCCCACCTGCCCTGGCCAGCCCTGAGCTCCACTCAAGGCTACAAAGTTTTCAATTATAGAAGATAAAAAAATCACAGATACCTGCTTCCAGCCCATTGGTGTGGCCAGCCTGAAAACACCATCAGCCCCTAACTCAGGCTGGCCATACCCCCATGAGGTGAGTGTCCCCACTGGGGGGCTTGATCATTCTGCAAACAGCCATCAGCCCTTCACCCAGGCTGGCCAGGCACCCCAGTGGGGACCCCCACCCTGAAGGAAGTGTGGCCAGCCTGAAAACAGCCCTCAGCCCCTCACCCAGACTGGCCAGGCACCCCAGCAGGACCCCCATCTGGGACATCCTTCAGGGCAAACTAGCCGGCCCCACCTGTGCACCTCTATCCTATATAATAAAAGGGTAATATGTAAATTGACCCTAACAGCAGAACCACTGGAAATGATTGGTCACTATGATACACACTGACCACCAGGAGGCAGATGCTCAATGCAGGAGCTGCCCCTGGTGGTCAGTGTGCTCCCACAAGGGGAGCTCTGCTCATCCACATGCCAGGCTGATGGCTGCCAGCACAGCGGTGGTGGCGGGAGCCTCTCCCACCTCCTCAGCAGCGCTAAGGATTTCTGACTGCAGCTTAGGCCTGCTCTCCATTGGCAAGTGGACATCCCCCAAGGGCTCCTGGGTTGCCAGAGGGATGTCTGACTGCCAGCTTAGGCCGATCCCCTGGGGAGCAGGTGGATATTTCCTGAGGAGTCCCAGACTGTGAGAAGGCACAGGCTGGGCTGAGGGACCCCCCTGACCCCTGAGTATACAATTTTTTATACACACATATATACATATTTTGGTGCATAGCAGAATGTTAATTTCTGTATCCTATGAAAGGAATAAAGTTGAAAATTGCTGCTTTAGAGTGTTATGTTTCCTCTGATTTATCCCAAACACAACAATGGCCAAAGGGGATGAAGTATGTCTGCATGTACCTCATGTGTTGTCAGATGTATGAAATAATGGGATAAGATTAGATTAAAGAGGCCTCCATTAAAAAGGTTTTTCTTAATATTGGAAAGTTACTAGTTGACAGAATAGGAAAGATGTCTCTTTAACCTTCTGCTTTTCAGAAAGAAATTGGCAATAAATGATATTGTGTGTGTGAATAAAAGTGAAAGGATATATATAAGACACAACAATGGGGGAATAAAATATGTGCACATTAAAGTCATTTAGTTAGTTTCATTTTAGTTTAATCAATTTTATAAAGGAATTTTTTTGACCTCAATAATTAATTTAGCAAAAGATTAGAGACCATTGTGAAAATGGTAAAGTTTTGTTTATATATTTTAGGATATGAAATCACTTGTCCCCTAAATAGAGAGTTTTAATGAAAATATATGAGAAACCAGGGAAGTGGAGGAGAAAGACATTTAGACATATTTTTCATGTATAAGTTTTTTCATGTTTTCTTCATAAACATTGAATTTCCCTTCTGGGATTTGCAGTATAATTTTTTTTATAATTATTTTGGAGAAATAAGAAATGTGAGAAGGAAAATGAGTATTTTAGAACTTACCCAAATAATATGCCACACCTGGCTGATTTCTGTTAACTCTCTAAGCACTATTCTAATGGTGTAGATGTCGTGAATTATGATGATGGAAGGTTCTATTTTTCCCCACTTTTGATACTCATTGTCACAATGCTGTGCCACTAGTTCTTACTCTTTTGTCAATGTACAGTGCTATAATGCTTATCCTTTTTCCTTTTTCTATATTTTATATATTATTATACTCTTGTAAATAACATGCCTGACATTTTCTTTTTTTAAAAAATAATGGTTCTTTAAAAATATTTTTATTGATTTGAGAGAGGAAGGGAGAGGGAGAAATAGAAACAACAACGATGAGAGAGTATCATTGATCAGCTGTCTCCTGCATGCCTCACACTGGAGATTTAGTGTGCCCTTACTGGAGTTTGGACAGTGACCTCCTGGTTCATAGGTTGGCACTCAACCACTGAGTCACACTGGCCAGGCTGTACCTGACATTTTCTGATTTGGATGCACATCTTTGAGAGTAGCAGCCATGCTCAAGAAATTCACCTTTGGGTGAGACCAGCCTAATGTTCCTCTGTAATAAGGTGATGAAAGAGTCTTTAGTGATGGGTCAAAGTTAACAAAAGTGCTCATTATGTATAAACCATAGAGTACTGGTATAGTTGTTGCTAAGTTCAGTGTTACTTAGAAGAGACTGCAACAGACACTGATAACAGAATCAATATTTCATAGTGTAGGACTTGTAGGGACTGTAAAACCTAATAACACCAAATATGAGTCCAGAAACCTCCATCTGCTCTACCATCTTGTTATGTCAGAAACCCATGGAAAGAACAATTAAATAATACACGAGGATCACAATGGGTTGAATTCCAAATTCTTAGGCATGTTAAAAATTGAAAAAAAATTTAAACTTGAAGTGTTTTGAATATGCTCTTCCATTTTCCTATACACTTAAGGTCAGTGTAAATTCCTTGTGCTGTGGAGAGGCAGTACCAATACAGTAGATGAGAAATCAGCTCTGGACTCAGACTTACCTGGTCTTAATTCCAGCTGTGCTCTCTGCTAGTTAAGCAAACTTGAGCAAGATACTATATTCTCTCCACCTCAGCTTTTTTCTTCTTTAAAATTGGGTAAAAATTGTATTTTTTGGGGGGTGGGAAAGCCCATGAAATAAATCATATTGTTTAACACATATAAAGTGCTTAGTACAGTACCTGGCCCATAATAAGCTCTTCATAAATATTAAATGTTCAAAGAGTAGCATAAGGTCCTTCTAGAGGAATACAAAAGAAAAAAAAAAGATTGAGCTTGCTTTAAGGAGGTAGTGGTCTTTCTGGAGACAGATGCCCTAAGTGCAGGAATAATTTCTGAAACAGTATTCAGATGTGTCTCATCAATAGTCCCAAGAATAGATGTGATCAACTGGAAGTGGATTGAAGATTCCAAAGAAGGAAAGATCACTGGGGGAATGGATTGATCTAGGAGGATTTCTTGGGCCTTGGAGAATTTAATAGACAGGTAGGAGAGGGTAAGGGCAATGAGTTGAGGACATTTTAGGCTGGGAAAGTGGGAACTATATTTCAATGATGTCTTGCTGGTGGAGGTCTGACCTCATGGGAAAGGTCCACTGCTTTTAGACCATGTTCCAATGGCAGTCATCATAGAGTTTTCAAAGAAGGTTGATTCAAAAATGGAAAACTTGGCTCCCTTCCAAATATTATACACCTGGAAGCCAAATTCATGAACCCTGGGTTTGAATCTAATTTTGGACATTGATGAGTTGCATGACATTGAGCAAGATTCTTACTTTTTGGTGCTTCAATGTTCCAACCTGCAGAGTAGAGGCAACCACATCTCATTTAAAGGAAGGTTTTAAGAGTTAAGTTCAGTGTTAGATACAAAGAGATGCCAAGTATGTAAACATGTTGTGGAGCAACATTCTCGAGAATAAGACCACTGACTCCAATTAGGTCTTAAGCAGCAAGCAAGGATTTATTGAGGCAGCCAGCTGGTCTGCAGCGTCAGCCCCCACCGAAGTGAAGACCAACATTACAGCCACGACCAGATGCAGAAGCAAGCTTTTATTCACAAAAACCACAAAAAGGTGACGCACAAAGTTTGTTGCTCTATTTCTCACAGACTCATAAGTTTTGGCAAGAGCATGACTATTTTACTATTTCTTTATCTCTAGCAGTAGCAGTAAGTCCTACTGAGCTGCAAATGAGCTGGGACAAGTTGACCTTTACAAACAAACCTATATAATAAAAGCCTAATATGCTGTGTACGGTCATCTGTTCATCTGTTCAACCAATCAGTGTAATCTATAATAATAAAAAGGTAATATGCTAATTAGACTGGATGTCCTTCCTGACGAAGCCGGGGCTGGAGGGAAGCAAGCCTGGGTCCCGGGTGCCTGCAGGTGGCCTGAGGGGAGCCAGTCTGGGTCCTGGGTGCCTGCAGGTGCCCAGAGGAGGGAAGCCCAGGTCTCTGGTGCCAGACGGAAGATGGTGTCTGCAGCCAAGGGAAGGAAGGCCTACTCTTGCATGAATTTTCATGAATCAGGCCTCTAGTATGCTAATGATATGCTAACACCACTCAACACTCACTATGATATGTGCTAACCACTAGGGGACAGACAGTCAACCAGATAACCAGTTGCTATGATGTGCACTGACGACCAGGGGCAGACACTCTGACTAGTAGCTTAGCTTGCGGCTGGGGTCTGGCCAATCAGGACTGAGCAAGATGGGCCAGATATGCCCTAAAGCCCTCCCACAGTCCTTCCCCCGCTGGCCAACCTTCTGTGTCCCTCCCTGGCCCTGATCATGCACCAGTGGGGTACCTTGGCCTGGCCTGTGACCTCTCACAATCTGGGACTCCCCAGGAGATGTTGGAGAGCTGGTTTCAGCCTGATCCTGCAGGCCAACCCAAAGGACCCCACTGGTGCATGAATTCGTGCACCAAGCCTCTAGTGCAATGATAATCTTTCAAGTTTTTATTTCTTTTCCCTCACTTACTTGTATAGACACAGGTTGCATGGGTAAACATATTCAGAAAGACTTAGGATTTACTTCACTTATTATTCAAAGATAAAGGCCTTATGGTTTTTTATTATACTCACAATTATCATTTATTACAATTAAAGGATATAGATGAAAATCAGCAGAGACAAAAGACACATAGAATGGAATCCATAACTTCCACTCATTCTCTCCCAATGGAGTTTCAGGAACAGTACTTAATTCACCCAGCAAGCATCTAATCTAATAAAAGAGTAATATGCAAATTAACCCTCACTCCGTTACACCTAAGCCACACCCACCAGCCAAGCCATGCCCACCAGCCAATCAGAGTGACAATATGCAAATTAATCCAGCCAATATGGCGGCTGGCAGCCACAGAGCTAAAGCAAACAAGAGGCCAGTGATGGAGGAAACTGCTTGCCTAGGCCGGCTGCGACCTCCGCTCAAGGCAACAAAGTTTCAGTTATAGAAGTCATGGAGCTGAAGCAAACAGGAGGCTTCACTGCCTGCCTAGGCCAGCTGTGGCCTCCACTCAAGGCAACAAAGTTTCAATTATAGGAGATAAACCCAGAAACCTGCTTCCAGCCAGCCTCGCTGGGACCTTGGGTCAATGGGAGCTGTGGCCAGCCTGCAAACAGCCCTCAGCCCCTCACCCAGGCTGGCCAGGCACCCCAGTAGGGACCCAAACTCTGAAGGGACTGTGGGCAGTCTTAAAACAGCCACCAGCCACTCACCCAGGCATGCCAGCAGGCGAACATCCCCTGAGGGGTCCCAGACTGCGAGAGGGCACAGGCCAGGCTGAGGGAACCCCTTCCCCACACTGAGTGCACAAATTTTTGTGCACTGGCCCCCTAGTATTTTATAACATATATGACATATTAATGCCTTATGTTTTTAGAGGGTTTTGGCATTTAGAGCTCCCTCCAATGCATATCATCCTTACAATTCTGTAAGATAGGTAGATAATTCCAGAAAAGGATGTCCAGCAGAGTGCACAGGGTTGGCTCCTTGAGGGACAGTGGGACTGTCAAAGTCCCAGGCCTTGCTCATGTAGACAGAACCATGCTTCTTCCACACTGGGAAAGCAGTATCTCTGAGAATAACACTCTCGGCAAAGCCACACAGGGGCAACAATTTTAGCTTTTCCTATGATGAAGGCCTCCAAAGATTGGGTGCAAATGGTAACTGCTTTGGCAAGTACATACTTTATTCCATAAATGACCTTTTAAAACATTAGCTCATCTGTGGCTACATGAAGTTTTACTTGGGAGACTTCGCAAAACTTTAAAAAATACATTGTGCTACTCACACAATCTGGATTGGAAAAATGGCACACAGATATATACCCCTTTTATTGCTGGGCTCATTCCTTTGCTTTGGGCTGGGAGGTTTAGTGAATGGCAGAGAACGGGAGAATAGTGTGTGTTTCTCTAGTGCAAAGACCAGAAGGCATTTGACATACCAACGAGAGCAGATATGTTTTCTCGGATGCGCTTTCGGCCTGGCATTGTCCTTGGAGATTGCCTGGTGCCTCCATGCTGTTCAGTTAATCTTTTTCCCAGGGTAGGCCTTGACAAGTCATTTGTTCCTAGAAGATACCTCCTGAGCTAACCTTCAAAATTTACAATGGAGGATCCATTCTCTGAAGGAAATACATGCAGAATATTGATATGCTTATTAAAAAGCAAAATCTCTGTTCTGAGAGAGCAAGGAGCAGTTTATTTCTCCTTTTGCTCACATGCACACAAATGCAGGGCCTAGAAGCCTGTTGCTTGGGTTGGGGGTGGGGCATGCAGTTATTTACTTTATTACGTTTTCAGATTATTATTTACGTTTTCAGATTGTTCTTGGGATTAATTGCTGTTGAAGTCCAGATTTAATTAGCAAACTTTCAGTAACAGCTTAATAGAAATTAAATTATAAGCCATTTCTCTTTGATAAATATTAGGATTTATTAGCAGTCCCCCCAAAAAACTATTTAGTTGCCATGCATACATTTCAGCATTAAGTGATGGAAGAAGCTTTGTGTGCAATGGTTTGTAATTATATTGAGTACATTCCCTCCCTCCTCTCTCCCCTTTTTGTGTCTATACTGGTGACTAGCTTGGGTGCAAGATGCCTTGTTTTTAGGTTCAAAGCCCTCCAGAAAGCAATAATGGTCACCAAGAGAGAAATTGGCTCTACTGAGATAGAGGAGGAGAGGGAGGAAGAGCCTGAGAATAAGGAAATGGTCAGGTCACAGCTCATGACTTGAAAAATAAAATGTTGAAGCAGAAAGAAATGAGCATTCTTAAATCCAAGAAGTCTGAAACGACTTTCTCATAAATCTCCAAATGGCTAAAGGAAACTGCAGCTAAGCATTCCAGCTTGTGCTGTGGGCCAGGAAAAGAACAATGCCTGCTCCGTGCCATTGCCAAATCAGTCTTCTAGAAGGATTCCTGGATCATGTCATTCCCCTGCTCAGGAATAGGCAGCTGTGGGAATAAGCCTTAGAATCAGGCAATCTTGAGTCCTAATATTACCATTTGCCCATTGGACTTGGGTTGATCCACTAACATCTTATTGCTTCAGTTCTTTCATGTGTAAGAAAGGATATTGACAGAACCTATCTCACAGAGTTATTGTAGATAAGACTGAGCATAGCGGCACAGAATAAAATCAATCAGTGCTTGCGTTATTAATAGATAAGGTGCATTTCTCTTGGCACAGCATTTAAGGTCTTTTATCATCTGTCTTTAAGCAGGATGCGCTGCCATTCTATTCTGGAATGCTTTCCCTGCAATTAGCTCAGTATCTTGTCTTATAATTTGATGTGTGTCTTACTTCCTCGATTACATGGTAAGTCCTTTGCGAGTAAAAGGTAGATCTGACTCTGTTTCTGAGATCCTATTGTCCAGGAGAGTCCCCAGAAAATGCAGCTGCATCCCTACTTCTGAAACAATTGGGTTTGCAAAATCTTTAATTTTAATTCACATGTTTACAAATCCGGAGTGTTTTAAGAAGAGTTTAAGCTTGCAGGTAGGACATCAATTTGTTTTTGAGTTTTCCTGTACAAAATGAAAGAATCGGATGAGGTGATTCATCAATAGGGGTTCTTCCCAACTTAAAAAATGTCATGATTTTATTGAATGTGTTTTGACTTTATTGTTGTCATGTCCCCATGATGCCAAACATCACCAATGTCAAGTGTGAAAGATGAGCCAAAATAGCAATAGCTCCAAGTACCCAGATGTTTCATATCACATAGAAAGCATGTCTTTTTTTTCTAACACATTTTTCTCTTTTTAGCAGAATGTTTGACACTAGACTATTCTTTACTGTGAATGTGGTAAGGGAAAGCCAGCCAAAATGAAGCAGATGGTTGGAGGATTTGGAAGATGTTGCTAATCCTTATATACTTTTGTCTGTTTCATACCTTCTTGAATATTCCTTATAAGAGAGTAGTAAAGGCAAAGATTTTTAGCAGTTATCAGTTGCCCTCACATTTACTAATGGGGCTACCCTATTATTGTGGAAAACATTCAGAGAGTATGGGGACACCAGGATAACACTCCCTCCTAAGTAAGAGATGGGCTGTTAGTCATATAGCTTCATAGTGTTGCAGAAGGTTTGAGTTTTCAAATCTGTGATTCACCTCATGGCTAGAGGTGTGCTGATGAGTCAGATGAGGCACGTGTTTTTGAAAACTAGCATGAATAACTATTTAGTAAATTACCTAAATCACTGAATGGGACATCAGATTCCTTGAAGAATTAAATTCACCTCTTGTGACTGAGTGAGAAATTGCTTTCGAAAGACCATTTATTGAACAGTAAGCTCAGCCAGTATTTGGTAATACAGGTCAAATCTTATGAAAGAAAAAGAATTTGCATTTTAAAAGTCTTCCCAGTTTCCCAGCCACAGACATGATTCTTTGACATGGTATCTGAATGTGTAAATTCCGTAAACCAGCTCTGTGGTGAGCTGCTTCTAGCAGGTGACTGTTTGACAGAATATCAAAATGAGTTCCAACATAATTGTTCCTTCTTTTGCGGAAAGAACGAAATGATTTATTTTAGAAAATCCTTTTTTTTTGTATGGTTCAATGCAGTCTTTAGCTTGAAGGGAAAAATGAGAAAACCAATTAATACAAAATACGAATTATAGAATGGATTGAAGGGAATTGAAGGGAAACAGTTGTATTTCCTATAAGGTTTGTGAGCTGCTACAGTTGACTCAGTAGATGATGCTTCTCTCCCTGACATTTTCTGAAGCCCCGTCCATTCCTCTATTTGAGTTTCAGTCAGAAAATATTATTAAAGTACTAACCTATTTTATATCACTTTCTATATACCAGACCCTGTCTGAAATACTTTATATCTGTTGGCGTATTCATGGATGGGGAACATCTGGCTCATGGGCCATACAAGGCCTATGAAATCATTTTGTCCGGCCATGCCAAGGCATTAGGGGTGAGTTAATTAAATGTTTGACCAAATATATCAGGCAAATTTTTAAGTTGATAATTTTGTATGGCTTGTGAATGATGTTGTAAATATCCCAATGGCCCTTAGCAGCAAAAAGGTTCCCCACCTCTGGGTGTAAATCATTGCAAAAGCCTCAACATGAGGTAAATACAAGTATAACCCCCATTTTGCAGAGGAGGGCACAGAGATATTAAGCCATTTGCTCAGGGTCACACAGCTCATATGGCCCAGGCAGTCTGATTCGAGATGTTAACCTGGCACTATGTTTATCAGACATAAGTGTGCGTGCATCAGAAATCATCTGAAGGGCTCTGTAAGTGACATTGCTGGGTCAGTAATTCTTGAGTGGGGCCTGACATTTTACATTTTGACATGTTTCTCAGGTGATGCTGAGGCTGCGGGTCTGAGGGCCACCCTTTGAGCCCATGCACTATGCTCCTCTGTCATACTCATCGACAAGAAAAAGGTTGTGATGGCAGACAAACAGTCAAAGCTTTTCATAGAAGAAGACGTGATCACTCTTACCTGGCTCTTTTGGATCCCGAGTCTAGAAAAGCTTCCCAGGGTAGAGGGAATGGAAGAAAGCAGGTTCCCCAACATGCCTCTTCTGGACTCTTCCCTGAAGAGGCTGGGAGGAAAGGAGGGGGAGAGGAAGGGAAGTCCCAGATAGGTTTGGTAGGTCTGGGGACAGAAAGAGCCTGTTCCCTCTGCCAGGTGGAGCCCATGGGAGCTTCTCAGCCTTGGAGTTCCCATTGCTCAGCTTCTGGAGAAACTGGGGAAGTGAGGACAAGGAATGTAGACAGGCTTGAAACATTATTACAAAGTTTCTTGGAGCTTTGACAAGGGGCTGGAAAAAGAAAATGATCCCCGTTGAGCCTTTAGAAGGATTCACATGTGGCTGGTAGAGAACAGCTGACTTGCTGAGATCACGGGGTTGGGATGAAGCGACCAATAGTGATCTGTGCGGATTGATGACTAAAATGGTAGAGATAAGGATGTGTCCTGGATGCTGTGTGGATAGATGCTTACACAGGGGACTAGGTGCCCACCCTCTGCCACCTGTCCCTCTCCATAGGAACCAGATAAACCTCACAAACTTCAGTTGCATCCCTAGAAAAAGGAGGTGGGTGGGGTTTTTTTCCAGCATCTTGAGGAAAAGAATATAACCAATTAAGTTCGGTTCTATACAAGAGAACTATTTTTCTTGCATATAAATTTACAGGATCCAATCTGTTGCTGTGTAGAAATGTAGAGAATGCTAGTACAGGGGACATCTGTGCCACAGACCGATTAAGGGACTCAGGGATAGATTTAAAACCAATTCAGCGTGGATCAATAGAGGTGACCCTGTGATAGGACTGGTATCCAGGGAAGTCCCTGCAGGCTTTGGAAATTCCACTATTGAACTGTAAAGAAACTTAGTTTGAAATAGAATAACCCAATGCTTTAACTTTATGAGACAGAAATAAAATAGGCGATTGAAAGAGGCAGAGGGGGCAAACGTAGAGAGTTTACTGATATAATTCATCTAGGGCTCTGACTTTCTTCCCTTGGGATACCTTCTAAGTGGTATCTGTCCAAATCCACTAGGTAGTTGGAGGCCATTATCAGGTACTAAGAGACCACCTCCAAGAAGCTGAGGGCCCAGGCCAGACGACACAGAGAGTCAGGACTTTCTTCCTTCATCCTGCTCTCTGGAACGCCAATTTGGTGGGTGGAGTTTTCATACCCATCAGTGTCAGGAAGAAAGAAGTGGGAATGGTGTCTGAGAAGAAACCTGGGCTTCTGATGACTTTGTGTAGCTGAAGTCACCCAACATCAACTGCCTAACTCTAAAGTGAGAAATAAAAGTCCACTGGACTTAAGCCATTTATTTTTACTTTTTTCTCCTTTACCGTCATTAAATAAAACTGCATATTCTTGACTTTATGATTTTGAAAGATAATGCCTATTCTCTTGCTTTAAATGTGTCATTTTTTAAAAGGTCTCACTAATTGTCAGGGACATATGATTCCAATTTTCCAACCTCAAAATACACATTTTTGAGAAGTATTTTAATTGCATCGAAAAGACATTTCCTTGTGAAGGTAATAATTTTCTCAGTGTTTGCTCAGTGTTTGAGTGACTCCAAACTTTCATCAGATTATTCAATGTCCATTTTTACTAAAGATACCTTTAAATCCTCCTGGCAGGCTTAGTTTTTGGAATGTTCATTTTGATACAAAGATTAACATTTTCTATAGTCATATTCACTGTATACTTATATTGTAGTGGCTTCTCTCCCCTCTCGTTCATTGTAAGGGAACCTTGTAGTGACAGGTGGCGACAGTTTTCTCTATAGTCACCTTTTGGTGTGATTGTACTTGCTGTCCCCATCCAACTGTGTCTTTTCCTCCATTCATTCATAAATGAGTTATAATTGCCATAATTCTTGTGCAATCAGTCAATTGCTTCAGTTAACAAATGGTTTATTAGAGTGTTAACCTCCATTTGTCGAGAGGCTAGGTCATTAACTGCCTCTGATAACCATTTCTCAAGCTTTATGACTTAAATAATCACTCAAACAATGACTTTTATTCTTTTATCTGGACTAAAGCAAAGTTTTGTAAGAACTTAGAATTTAGGGATAAAATGACTAATATCTGTTAAGAAATATATGTAGACTTGAGCCTCCAATTTTGATTTAGAACCTCCCTGCAGAGATGAGACACACTCTGTAACTGCCATGTACCCAGAAAGTATTCTCAATGACAATGTGCATTTGTCTTCTGAGGACTGAAGTGTGTAGATAAATTAAGGGTTCCTTTTAACTTCATGTTTCTTGTCTAAGGAATACAAGCTGTTTTAATGTAAATTATGTAGCCTCAATGTTCTGTGACTTTTCATTGATAAGCCATTGTACGCTACCTATACTTTGTTTTGTGTAGCAAAGAAGGAACTGACTCTTAGAGTGAAAGGAGCTGCTATTACCAATTTGTATTTGGCATCTCTAGTAATTCAGGATGGTAAGTCATGACATGAAAAGGACAATGAGATTCACAGGTTTGGTCATGCCACACCAGTGCTCACAAAGCTTACCGCAGTTTTCAGGTGCCTAGGAATAAAGATTTTATAGGTAGGGAAAGTGGTACGTTTGGGGTGCTAACTCTTAGAGTGCCAACTTTCCTATTTCTAAGGAGAGAATGATAGTATTAATATTTTTATTCCTAGATATTTTGAGGATAAAATGAAATAATGCCTATGAAGCATTTACAAATGGGATGAAAGATTAAATGCCACTTCTACTAGTATATTCATATAGCCAATATACCTAGAAATTATTGTTTTAGATTAGAAAATGTATATTTTCTCATTGTATTCACTCATTCAATAAAATTTAAGTACTTTCAGCTTATATGAACCTAATCAAGCTTTTAAAATTGTTTTATTATTTTTTACTTCTAACATAGCCTGCAACTAGACTTGTTTTGGTTGATTTGGCTCTTGTTCAAAATAATTTATCAAAGGACGAGCATGAACAATTTCTTTTTCATCTTTGGTATTATGCCTATCACATAGTAAGTTTTGAATAAGTATTTGTTAAATTTCTCAAATATACCTGATCAAAATTATTCTTTCTCTTTTCTGTGATTTCTCATTGATGTATTTATGAAGTAGTTTAAAAAATATTCTATCTTATATCCGTTCTTTATATTTCTGCATGCTCTCCTAACTTGCATAGACTTAGAACATAGACAGAGCCTGTTTCTCTTTGTTTCCCTCTTAATCCCTAACCTCATGCCTAGCCTACGCTGTAGCATTTCCCAGAAGGCTTCATTGAAGACTACCATAATAGGGTGTTGTATTAGTATCCTATTGTTGTTGGGATAAATTAGCTCTCTCTTAAGTGGCTTCAAACAATATACATTTATTATCTTACCATTCCAGAAGTCAAAAGCCCAAAATCACTGTCATGTGCTAAAGAAATTCAAGGTGTCAGGAAGGTCAGTCTCTTTGGAAGTTCTAAAGGAGAATCTCTTTCTTGCCTCTTTCACTTCTAGAGGCTGCCTTAATTCCTTGGCTTATAGTGTCTTTCTCCATCTTCAAAGCCAACAACATAGCATTTTCAAATTTATTTCTGCTTCCTTGTTAACATTGCCTTCTTTCTGTTTGTGAAATGTTTTTAAAAGTTCTTGAGGCAAGAGAAAAAATAAAATAGTTTAATTAACCACTTGGGTTTACATAAAAAAAGAGAGTGACAGAGCAAGAATAAAGATAAAATACTTTTTTTTATTTTTCTTATTCTTAGTTCATATAAAAGATTAATAGTTTTCTAAAAACAGTAATAGTAACCATGTATTGACTGACTATAGCATATGGCTACATGAAATAAATAATAGCAATGCCACAAACAATGGAAGGAAGAATTTGGGGATATTCTGTAAAGTATCCATAATTTATGTAAAATAGTTTAGTGTTATTTTATGGTTCCCATAGGGTATTTAAAATTATATATATATATATATATATATATATATATATATATATATATATATATACACACACACACACACACACACACACTCTCTAATAATAGCGTAATATTGAAATTGACCATTTCTTCAGGATGCCTAAGCCATGCCCACCAGCCAATCAGAGTGGCTATATGCAAATTAACCCAGCCAAGATGGCAGGCACTGGCTGCCTTGCCACTGGCCCAAGCCACCTTTCTCCCACTCACCTATCCCCCCAAGGGGACTGAGGAGCAGGGCAAGGGAACTGAGGAGCAGGAGAAAGGTGGCCTGGGCCTGTAGCGAGGCCACTGGGTGCCCGCTGCCTGCCTAGCTGGCTCCCCAGTCCCCTTGTGGAGATTGGGGAAAGGCTGGCCTGTGAACAGGCAGGGTTTCCCCAACTGTCCGGTGGCTGGAGGAAGATGGGGAGTAGGCAAGCTTGGCAGGCAGGCAGCACCCAGCCCTGGCCACAGCTCAAAAAAGAGAATAACATGCAGGGGATAGCAGGAGTCTGAGATATCAACACAGGGGGGTGCCTGCTCCAAGCCTCTATAGTGTGCCTAGGGGCATGTCCCCAGCAGATAGACACACATAGGATGACTGCTCTGAGCCTCAGATGCACCTGGGGGCAGGCCCCCAGTGGCGACACACACACATACACACACACACACAGGGCACCTGCCAGACTGGGGCCATCATAGGACATCACTGAGGGGTTCTGGACTGTGAGTGGGGGCAGACTGGGCTGAGGGACCCCCCCCCCCATGCACGAATTTCATGCACCGGCCCCCAGTGTGTGTGTGTGTGTGTGTATACACACACACACACACACACAAATGGCCTGGTGCACAAAAATTTTTGCACTCGGGAGGTCCCTACTGGGGTGCCTGGGCAGCCTGGATCTGAGGGGCATTTTTAGGCTGCCCACAGTCCCTTCAGGTTTTGGGTTCCTACTGGGGTACCTGGCCAGCCTGGGTGAGGGGATGATGGCTGTCTGCAGGCTGGCCAAGCCCCTCACTGGGGTCCCTCACCCCATTGGGGTGTGGCCAGCCTGGGTGCAGGCCTGAGGGCCGTTTTCAGGCTTTCAGTCTGCCCATAGCTCCCATTGACTCAATGTCCCAGCAAGGCTGGCTGGAAGCAGGTTTCTGGGGTTTATTTATCTTCTATAATTGATACACTGTTCCTTTAAGCTGAGGCCTAGGCAAGTAACAAAGCCTCCTGTCTGCTTCAGCTCGTGGCTTCTATAAGTGAAAGAATGTTGTCATTAGCAGAGAGAGGCTCAGCCAGCCTAGGCCGACAGTTTTCTCCATCGCTGGTGCAACGGAAGCCTGCTGTTTACTCTAGCTCTGTGACTGCCGGCCTTCATCTTGGCTGGGTTAATTTACATACAGCCGCTCTGATTGGCTGGTGGGCGTGGCTTAGGCATCTCATAGAAATGGTAAATTTTAATATTACTCTTTTATTAGATTATAAAAGGGCAACCACCAAAAATTTTTAAAAATTATAAATGTTATACTAAGATAGATGATATAATGAAATTATAGAAGTTGCTAAATAAAAATTAGATAAGGCAGTAAAAGGGAAAAAAGAAAAGAAACCAAAGAATGAAAGTAACAAATAATAAACAGCTAAAAAGATGATAGATATTAATCTACCTACATCAACAATCACTTTTTTTTTGAACTTTTGAATTTTGTTTTATTGCTTACAGTATTACAACAAGTGTTAGATAGGTCTCCATTTTTCTCCCCCGACCCTCTTCCCTCCTCCCCTACCCCCCAGTGTCTTGTGTCCATTGATTATACTCATATGCATGCATGCAAGTCCTTCAATTGATTCCTAAACGTGCCCCAAACCTCCCCAGCCTTCCAGCTGCAGGTCGATAGTCCATTTGGTCCACTTCTTGGTAGATCTGATCAGTGGTTCTGAACCTTCTGGCCCTTTATTTTATTTTATTTTAATTTTAAAATTATAATACATTTATTTTTAGAGAGAGAGAGTTGGAGATAAATTTTTTTTATTGCTTAAAGTACTACAAAAAATGATAGATAAGTATTACAACAAATGATAGATAGATCTCCATTTTTTCCCCTTGCCCTTCCCCCCTCCTCTCTAACCCCCAGTTTCTTGTGTCCATTGATTATGCTCCTATGCATGCAAGTCTTTCAGTTGATCTCTTAATTCCCCCCCAACCATCCCCAGCCTTCCAGCTGTAGGATGATAGTCTGTTCAAAGCTGCTCTGTCTCTGTATTTGTTTATGTTTATCATTTTGTAATGGTCTTTATTATCCATAAATAAGTGAGGTCATGTGGTAGTTTTCTTTTATTGACTGGCTTATTTCACTTAGC